>CANUEY010124350.1:0-17408 GCA_948099555.1 Croton setiger
AAATCTTTGGTTCGGATTTTTGTGCCTTATCCAATTTTTCAAAACGGAGTCAAAAGAATTTTTGTGGTTTTTGTAAAAACCGGTTCCCGTAATGGGTGGCGACTCAAAACAATTTTTTAAGACCGACTAGTTTCGGCAATCATCTGAAAACGGCTTTTTATCGCCTAAACCCATTTTCGGTTTCCAAAACCGAACCAAAAGGAATTTTTGCAAAAGAAACCGAATCGAAAAACCCTCCTGATCACGGGAGGAATTGATTACTGTGCGTCAACACACACAGTCTCTTCAAACTTCTTTGTTGTTTTATACAAGCTCCCCCTGATAGAATTTGCTATAGGATACCTCGAGTTCCGAAGTTCATGTTCTGGTTCATACCTCTTTGGTGGAACTCCTCTATTCCTCCTTGGAGGTAATATGTACCTGGTACTTTCAATAATATGTACCTGGTACTTTCAGTTTTAGGAGATTTATGTCCTGTGAAATCAGGAGAAGTAGTAGTAGGAGAGGAAGGTGAAGAAGCAGTAGGAGAAGTAGGAGAAGAATAATCAACCAGAGTATCTGTATTAGAACCACTAACCTAAGGATTCCCAGACGGTGATGATTTATCAGGCGGTAGTACTGAGATCTCCTGGACTTGTTTTATGTCATTTGGGGCAGAATCTGTGGACCCATCAACTTGCTCGTTTGGACCAAGTTCAGACAAAGACACTGGACTACGTAACCAATTTAGTGGATCATTATCATTTCTGGTTATCATCCCACTGCTCACTACAATTGGTTAAATAGTATTCGGTCTCTAGAAAGTCACAATCCATAGTGGTATATAGACATTTGGTCAAGGGGTCAAAGCATCTATACCCTTTTTTATTAACTCTATATCCAACAAAAATACATTTAACTGCACAATGGTCTAGTTTTGTTCGGTGCTGTCTAGGAATGTGAACATAGACACTACAACCAAATACTCGTGGAGGAAGGGTGAGTGTGGAGGGTATGGTGAAATGATGAGATAAGACATCTAGTGGAGTTCTAAAATTGAGTATTCGAGTAGGAAGGTGATTGACCAGGTATGTAGCAGTTGCAATTGCCTCAGGCCAATATTGTTTGGGCACCTTGGACTCAAGCATAATGGCTCGGGTGATTTCAAGAAGAATTTTGTTTTTTCTTTCTGACACTCCATTTTGCTGAGGTGAGTAGGGGCACGATGTTTGATGAATCAGCCCATTATCTCGAATATAGGCTTGAAATTTATTATTAACATACTCACCTTCATTGTCAGTCCTAAAAATTTTAACTTGAGTCTGAAATTGTGTGTGAACCATTTTAAAGAAGGCAACACATTTATCAAACACCTCACTTTTGTTTTTAAGAAAATATACCCAAGTCATTCGGGTACAATCATCAACAAATAATAGAAAATAGGAAAAACCATTATTACTTGTTTCAGGTGCAGGACCCCAGACATCAGAATGGATGAGATGAAACAGGTGTTCCGTTCTGGTATTATTAGGATGGAATGGTTATGACTTTTTTATCAGATACAGGTATCACAAGAAAAAGTAATGTTCTTAAACAGTCTGGGAAATAAAAACTTAAGGTAACTTATAGACGGGTGACCAACCGTCGGTGTCATAGCCATACTTGTCGTTGAACGGTCCCGTGAGTAAGCATCGTGAGACCTTCTTGGCTCACCTCATTGACATAATATAGTCAATCTCTCTCAGTACCATGCCCAATAATCTTCCCCGTCGGAATGTCCTGTACAATGCAAAAATTGGAAGACATTAGCACAGTACAATTGAGGTCTTTCGTTAAATGACTTATAGACAGGAGTTTATGTGATAAAGCCGGAACGTAAAGACAATTTTTTAATTTTAGTGACGGTGAAATATTGATATCGCCTGTTCCTTTCACCGGCACTAAATTTCCGTCTGCTGCCAAAACTTGGAATTTTTTCTGTGGGCCCTGGTTATGAAAATCACGAATGTCGTACGACATCGTATCTGTAGCCCCACAATCAAAAATCCGACCATTCATCAAATTTATTGTGAGATTTTACCAAATTATTTATTTTTTGTTCAAACACATTTATGGACTCAGTTTGGTAGGCTTCTGGGCACAACCCAGACTGAAATTTTTTAATTTTACTTCTGGGCACGGCATTGGGCTTAGATTGATGGGCTCCTGTATCACCTGTATGATACGTAGCCTGTTGCTGCGTTTTACCAAATGCACCTCCTGTACCTCCTGCTTTATACGCAGCAGATTGCTGCGTTTCAACACACGTGGCTACTTCCCTGTACGCAATCCCTTCGTGCGTTTTGTCAACCGAATGATTAGTACTCTCAGCGTCTCTTCCTCTTCCTTCACCATCCCCGTCTCTGCTAGGGTTTCTTTCACTGCTCCACCCTCTGTCTTCTCTCCCCTGTTCTCTGGTCATTACTCCACCAAAGCTTGAAGGTCGGACATCCCTCCAGGTGTTGGTGGTCTCCGGACCGCCCATCGGGGCTGGGATGACACCTTTAGCTTTCCTCTCCTTCTGCCACCATTCTGGATACCCAATTAACTTAAAGCACCCTTCCCGGGTGTGCCGCTGGCCTCCACAATGAGTTCACTTCAGATTGTTTTTCTCATCCAGAAGCCGGGATGATGACTTCCTTTCTGATCGGCTTCTGGAAGTCAGGCCACTTCCAATTCCCGAAGGGTCTAACCCTAGTGACGGAGATCCCTCCTTCCTCATAATCTCTCTTCGGCTAACCTCCCTCCTGATGACTGCGTAAGCGGCTTCCACTAAAGGGAGGGGATCTCTGTACAAGAGATCTCTTCGGTCTTTGTCGAAGCTGTCATTCAATCCCGCGAGGAATTGATACAGCCTATTCGTTTGGGTTATTTCGTTATAGATCGTGATGTCTTTTGGACATCTCATGGGGTTCGGTTGCCTCCTATCTATCTCCTTCCAAATGGATTGGAGTTTGCTGTAAAATACTTCTATGGACTCCATTCCCTGCTTGAGTTCATTGGCTCTTACAGTCAAATCAAATACCTGGAGACTATCTCTCCCACTTCCGTAGAGCTCCTCGATTCCCTTCCAAAGATCTCTGGCGGTAGGGAAGTCGAGAAACTGGTTCACTAGATCGGACTCGATGTTTTCTAAGATCCAACTTATTATAGTTGAATCTGCCTGTACCCAGTGTTGGTACTCAGGACTTGTGACTGGAGGTGGGGAGGCAATGATGTGTCTGAGCCTCCCCCTGCCACGAAGAGCTAAGTTCATTAAATACGACCACTTGGTATAGTTGTGTTGACTCAATTTTTCTGCTAAACTGATTGTGTGGCTGGTTTCTGTGACAGGTTTGTGGTTGTTGATTTTCTGGAGTAATTTGAGAAGTTGTTTAACTGGGGCAGAGGAGTCCCCCATTGTTTCTGTTGAGGCAGAGCTAATTTCTTCTTCTGCCATCCTAGGTAAGTTCTGGGTAAATGATGAGCTTTTGGAAGGTAGTTCTCTTGACCGAAAACACTTGCTCTGATACCATGTTAAGCTGATAACTAGAGATTAGAGCTTTAGGAAGAATTAGAAGAAGAAACTTGAATGAATTTTATTTAATCAATGTAGCTATTTATACAGGTTGTGATTACATGTGAAGTAACAAACTATCTAATCTAGCTGTACAATTCAAAAATTTAAATGAAGATCAAATCTGATTCTGCTTATCTTCTGTTACTGTTTCTGGTTTTATCTTTGACTCTGCTTTACAGCAGGAAATCCAAAAGATACAGTAGTCAAGGCAATGCAATTTCATAGAGATTTAAATGAAGCTTTACTAAGTGACCTGCAAGATGAATACTTAAGACCTTCAGATGGAGAGCGTATCAGAACTACGACTTGGAACCACCAGATGCAGCCTCCACTAAAATCAAAATCGGTGCGGCGATTAACAAGCAAGAAAATCAAGGCATTATAGCTCCTATTGCGAGGAATGCAAGTGGGCGGGTTCTTTTCTGGAAAATGGAAGTTTGCAAATTTTTCACCGATCCAAAATCTTGGAATCCATGGCAATTATTGCAGCACTTGAGGAGGCTGACAGACGAGGAATTCAGCAGCTATAGGTGGAAGGTTTATGCACGATTAGTGATACAACCCATGAATGGTCCCATAGATCCTCCAATTATCATTGAAGATCTTATCTTTAAAGGATGTTTGCTTAAAGAGAAGTTCCAGAATATTGTTTTCATTTCTATACCCAGAAATCTGAATGTAATTGCACATGGTCTGTTTAGGAAAACTTTTAATGCTAGTTTTAGAACAAACTATGCTGATCAACTGGTCTGGTTGACCAATGTACACAATCTTTCTTTCAACTAATAGCATATCGTTTAAAAAGGTAAATATTTGGATGAAGCATATGAGCAAAAATATTATTAATAACAATAAATAAAACTGTGTATAGGATATGACTTGGACTTGGAGTCAGCGGTTCTGAATTTAGAGTGACGGAAGTATTTATTGGGAGAGTGGGTAGTTTTGGCATACCATCTTCAACGAAACTGCCAGTCCATTTCACTTTTCCGTCTTCTAGAATCTAGATAATAATCATCTTTCTTTTAGATAGCTTTGATTTCCCAACTACTCTCTTCCTTTCTTGCTTCTTTCCATAATTTTGAAAATAATAATAATAATTCAATAAATTTACTTAATCTACTTTATCATTAGGTGTGAAAAATGTTACTCAAAATCTAACTACTTGGATGGCACTTTTACTTAAAATTATCAGAACACCCATAAACTAAATACAAATTTCATACAATAATTAAATCTTTCACTTTGAGCTTTATGATTCCCATTCTTGCTCTATTCCTATCAGGAGGCAAAACTGATACATCCGTTTTTACAAATTTAACACTAAAACCGAAATTAAATTTTCAGTTTTGATTTTGATTCAGTTTTTTTATTTTCATTTTAATTCCAAATCTATTTTTAACTTTTCCAGAAAATAATTCTCATTTTGAATTTTTTTTTAAAAAAATGATTTCCATTTTGAATAAAAATAACCAATATTTAATTTTGCTTGTAAAATTTTGCAATTCTCATTCTTGATTCCAAACCCTATTCAAGAGGAATCAATCCCAAAATCACATTTAAAAATTTTCAGTTTCGATTTCAGTTCAATTTCTTTAAAAGTAGTTTTTTACTAGTTCTTGGTCCAAATTTCTGTTCCAATTCGGAATCTTGCGACTCATACACGCACTTACTTATACTATATTTTAATGGTAGTAAACTAGTAATTAAATTCTGAGAGAATTACTTTGAAATTTTTTAATTTTGGACTAATTTACTCTCAAAGTTTTTTAAATTAGTCTATGATAAATTCCCTAAAATTTGATGAAACTAGCTTTGGGGTTCTTTTATCCAAAAAAATTGAATGGCACCATTAATTTGAGTGAAAAAACCAAAATTTCCACATTAGGCATTAAATTTAGATACTTGTATAGTCAAATTATTATATTTTAACCAAAAATGACCTGATTGGTAAATTATAAGAAATTTTAGGAACTAAGATGTAATTTCATTTTAAATTTCATCTTACATCATGTGGAAGAAGACTTAACAACTTTCTTGAAGCCACCTTGCTTCAACTTTAAGGCTATATCATCGCCAAACTAGGATGCTGGTGGTCTCAATGGAAATCCCCAACTGTTTAATTTGACTCTGTTTAATTTGACTCTAGTGAAGTCTGGTCACTAGAAAATAAAATAAAAGACCAAGGGAGAGAGACGAAAAGAATTGAAACATCTATTTGATTTCTAGAAATGACCGATTGACGATAACCCCATGACCCTTCCATGTTGGCCATCGTTGCCGGAAGCAAATATGCGTTGGTTGAAGAGCTCTACACCACTACCTTGTTAAGAGGAGGTAATTCCTCCATTAGCATAATCTAAGAACTAATTGTGTTGTCATTATCATTTAGACCATGCAAAAATCTCAACACATAATCTGATGATTGATAAGACCAAACAACACCAATAGCATTACATGAATAAACAGGATCACATGAACAGCTTGGTATAAGCCTTAAATTGATATATTCATCCCAAACAATTTTAAGCTTGGTGAAATACTCAGTAATAGTCATCTCATCTTGACTAAAACCATGGATTTCTTCCTGCAAATTCGAAATACATATAGAATCTCCTTGTGCAAAACATTCTTTAAGGCAGAATCAAACTAGATAACACTTTGAGCAATGGTTTGGCTAACTGAGTTCATTAATTATGAGAATGCCATCGTATTACAGTGCTTCCATGAACTAGAAAGCGGATTAGACCGAAGTAGCTAAGGCATACAACTGTCAATAAAACACATCTTGTTCTTAGAAAATAAGGCTATTTTCATAGAGGAGCAGCAGAGATGCATGGAGAAGACTAGTCAGAAGGCAAAACTTGAAGAATGAAGAAGAGAGAATTGAAGAAGAAGGCAGCCTGAGGAAGAAGATGGAAACAGTATCGTGCTCATTAAAGAATGAAGCGACGTCGTTTGAATTAATGAAAGGAGAGAATTGATTTGTAAACAGGGTGAAGCGACGTCGTTCTATTAATAAACCAGATGGTGTCGTTTTGAGTTATATATCAAAACCACCAACTAACTTCTTCTTCCTCCTTCGATTCTTCTTTCCCAAGGTATAACAGAAATTGAAGGTTGTTCTAACAGAATTTTCCTGAAATTCCAGCTAAACATGTTGAAGCAAGCTTATGATTAACAAGTTTTATTAATTTCATTTGAGTTAGAATTGAAGTCTGGATTCTTAAAACTGTATATAAATAGGATTTTAGAGTAACAAAGAAATATGAGAATATATACTCTGTTATTCATTACTGTTTTTCATTTTTCTTTGAAAACTCTTATAATCATCAATTTAGTTCATCAATACAATTCAATTGATTTTCTTCAACTAAGTTTAGATCTTGAACTTTTATATGGTATCAGAGCTGTCATCCAATTGATCTTGGTTAGTAATTGCTTCTGCTTAATACTCATCTATAATTCTCTCTTTGAACTGGAATTGTTATCATTGGATATTGTTTCAATTTTTTTCTTCCCTCCTTTCTTTTGTTTCAATTTCTGTGGATCCTTTAAACATCTAATTCATTTTCCTTTCTATCAAAACATTGGAAAATCCATTAGTTAATGCTCATTTACATAATCCACCGAATCCCTTGTATTTGCATCCTAGTGAACAAAGTTCCAGTGTAGTTGTTACTACTATTCTCACTGGAACCAACAATTACATAGTATGATCTAGATCTATGCTAATATATTTGGAACCAAAAATAAAATAGGATTCATAGATGGAATTCTAACTACTCCTCCAGAAGATGATCCATTGTATGATGCTTGGAGAAGATGTAACATGATTGTCCTTGCATGGATTAGAATTTCTATTAAATTGTCAATTTCCAGTAGCATTCTATAGCTGGACAAAGCTTGTGATGCATGGAAAGACATAAAAGATAGATTTTCTCAACCTAATCAATCCAAGATCTCAGATTTAATTGAAGAAATTGCCAATTTTAAGCAAGGAGAGCTGACAGTCAGTGAGTACTTTACTCGAATAAAGATCCTATAGGATGAGATGATGGTGTTGAGGCCATTACCACACTGCATTTGTAGGCCACAATGTAGATGTGGTGTGGTTGCTAGACTGAGGGAATATTTGAAGAATGCAAACTTTACATATTTGTTGAATATGACTAATAAATTATTAAATATTAATTCAATAATATTAAATTAATATTAATAATTTTTTAATATTATTAGTAATATTAAATAAAATTATTTATACAATCTTAATATTGCTATAATAATATTATTATTATTATTATTATTATTATTATTATTATTATTATTATTATTATTATTATTATTATTATTATTATTATTTTCTGTATTGAATTAAAATTAAAAATTTATTTTTTATATTAAATTCTTTTAATAAAACTAATAAATTATTAATATTAATTAATAAATATTAAATATTAATAAATTATTAAATATTAAATTATTTTTAAAAATATTATTAATTTTAAATATTATTAATAATATTAAATAAAAATTACGCATACAATCCTAATATTATTATGCATATATACCCTAATTTGTTTTTAAAAAAACCTAATAAATTCAATTCTTCATAATAGGTATGCAACATCACAAAATTTAACTAAATTTGCTATAATAATACCTAATATTTTACATTAGGGATATTTAAAAACAAATATTAACAAATTAAATAAAAAGAGACACAGTAAATAGTATTTACATCTACCTCGAATGCCCAATATCGCTATGAAACTGTTGAAATAATATTTCACTCGCCAGAAATCTCTCAATTGTTTGAATTTTTGATTTCCCGTGAGAATTTCTGCCAAGTTGCGAAATACAAATTTCACAATTTTAACTTACGAAACACCAGGAAATGGACCGTCTCCATCAGTTACTGGACACACTGTTTTGCAATTTCAAATTGCAAAACTGTGGAGCTTGACACGTGGTGCCCAGTGGTTATCTGGTCAAAATATCTGACTACAGTTTTGCAATTTTGAATTGCGAAACAGATGTGACAAATAATTATGTCATGTGTCTTTCTGTTGTTGGTTCAAAACATTAATAACGTGGTTAACTTTAATTAATCATGCACTAATTTCTGATTAACTATTATTTCGTAAGTTGAGATTGCGAAACTTCTATAGTTTCGCAAGTTTGAATTGCGAAACATCCTATTTCGCATTTTTATGTTGCGGAAGGCCTATTTACAGTCCACTAATTAAATTTGGATATTATTTTGTTAATTAAACCAAAACAAGACAGAGTTCTAATGTCTTGGTCTCTCTTGATTTTCTTTCATGCTAATTATAATAAAGTATTAACATAGTCTAGTTCTGTCCCTTTCACACTCTCTTCCTTTGGCTGTTTTACGTTTTCACATACGCCATTTCTTCAGCTGGTTTGGAAAATTTACGTTTCTCTTCTTCTTCTGGGTTTTGTTTCTTTTTCTGTGTTTCCATTGAAAAACTTTCCCTTCTGCTCTACGGCTTACTATTTCTTATTCTTTCTATAATATTGAGGTTGGTTTGATTGAGCTAAAAGGTGAATGAAAAAACAGAGAATATGAAGTGCTTTTCTATTTTCAAAGAACAATCGAAGAAGAAAAAGGGAAATTGGAGATCAGCCCCTGAATTAGGTACCGGAAACAGCAGCAGTAGACCAGATATCTCTCTTGCATCCCACTCTCTGCCTTCTCCAAGAAACATAGCTGAATTGTACAAAGAGAAGGAGCATAATTTAAGAGTTTTCACTCTTGAAGAGCTTAAAGAGGCCACTAATGGGTTTCACAGACTTGTCAAAATTGGGGAAGGGGGTTTCGGGTGTGTGTATAAGGGAACTATTAGGCTTCAACCTCAAGCTCCTCTTGTCCCTGTTGCCATTAAGAAGCTTAACAAGCACGGGTTGCAGGTACAATTAATTTACTCACCTGTTACTTCTTTTTTTTTTCCGAATGAATGAATGAATAAAATTAAAGTGTGGTGCTGTGATTTAGGGCCACAAACAATGGCTTGCGGAGGTTCAATTTCTTGGAGTTGTTAATCACCCAAACTTAGTCAAACTTATTGGTTACTGCTCAGTAGATGATGAAAGGGGGATTCAGAGACTTTTGATTTATGAATATATGCCTAATAAGAGCTTAGAAGATCATCTCTTTAGGAGTAGTTTACCTGTTTTGCCTTGGAAAAGGAGATTAGAGATTATGCTTGGCGCTGCTCAAGGGCTTGCTTACTTACATGGGGGAATGGAAGTTCAGGTACTATTTTTTGCTTTTGCTTCATTGCAAATGTTGGTGCATCACAAGAGAAAGGGTTTTTCATTTTTCTTCCGATTTTGCAGGTTATATATCGTGATTTCAAATGCTCCAATGTGCTATTGGATGAAAACTTTAATCCTAAACTCTCAGATTTTGGACTTGCTAGGGAAGGACCAACCGGTGATCGAACTCATGTATCCACTGGCGTAAGTAATTCGTACTTAGCACATGTGTAAATTTGTTTGAACGGATGATTGTAATGCCTAACCTTTGTCATTCTATGAATACCCTTCAAACTCAACATCTTAATCAAATTACTCTCATATTTGAGTCATGTATGCTTTGATGGTATAATTAATATATAGCAAACTGTTTGTTTAAAGATCATGTCAAGCACATTACAGGGGTGTTTGGATTGATATGAGAGAACTAATTTTTTGCTACTTTAAAGAAGTACGAATGAAGCAAAGCAGATGAGGGATTCAGTCCTCATTAAAAATGTGTGAATTGAGGAGTTTTGACAGGTTAGCAGCATTTTACTGCGAACCTCAAAATGATTTGTAGCATAGTGATGCCGTCATTGAGTGAATGCGAAAGGGAAAGTTTTAAATTGGGAAAAGAGCATGCAAAGAGTTTTGTTTGATTCTGGAGAAGAGACTGCTATATACCGTTCCTATTTTAGATGTTCCTAACTATGGAAGTTGAATGTGAGATTAAAACGGTCCACATATTCTCAGGAGTATTAGGTAGTTTCTAGAGCTTTGAAAACATGTTGCTCAAGAATTTATTTTGTTAGTATTCGCCCAAGCTTTTGAAGTTTCTACGTAGTCAAAAGCAAATAATGATCATGCATGCCAATGTTATCAGCTTTTGTTGATAAATTCTCATATAAATTAAATCATGAAATGGATCAACAAAATACAGTAGCCATTGCTTTAAGTAGATGGGTGAATGTACCAAAAATTATCAATACGAAGATTATGGATTTTTTAACCTTGGAAAGAATGAAGAGTTCATGATCCGGGTGTCTTATTTGTGCATGTTGGTTTCTTAAGAAAGAAAGGGGAGCAACTCTGTGTCTTCCTCAAACAATTCTCCATGAGAAATTCATTAGGTTTACATAGTGGTCTTTTGTGATCTCTTGGATAGTGATATTATTTAGGAAAAATGTGACTCATTATTGCTTTGTTCAATAGCCAAGTGCTTTTCACAAAACACAGGCTTTTACATGCATGGACTCTGTGTTGAGCTTATCAAGCACTCAACAGCATAAGGATCCTGTTTTATTTTTTGGTTAGGTCCTTAACAATGTGGTTTGCCTCAAAACTCAACTGTCAATAGACGCATGAAATTGATTGATAACAGTTCAAATCTTTTTAGTTTTTGTGCATGTATTGATGGCTTTGTATGTGGTATCAGGTGGTAGGCACTTACGGGTATGCTGCCCCAGAGTATGTTGAGACAGGTCATCTTACAAGTCACAGTGATATATGGAGCTTCGGCGTGGTACTCTACGAAATCCTTACTGGTCGGAGAACTCTAGAAAGAAATCGGCCAACTGCAGAGCAGAAACTTCTGGATTGGGTGAAACAGTTCCCAGCAGACAGTAAAAAATTCAGCATGATATTGGACCCAAGACTAAGAAATGACTTATCCATTGTAGCAGCAAAGAAAATAGGTAAGTTGGCGGATCACTGTCTGAACAAGAATCGAAATGAGCGGCCAACAATGGGCGAGGTGGTGGAGATCCTGAAGGAAGCAATACAGGATTCAGAAGGCACAAGAAGTAGTGAGAGTGTGGAGCCACCATCACGGCCTAGAATGGTTCAGAGAAGAGGTGTCAAGGTTAGTAGTTTGTGGCAGTGTATGTAAGTTATGTTTTATCATAACAATTTTCTCACCGAGTGATGTGCTTCACAGGTATAAATGCTTGGATGGAAATTTTGATAATACGAAAATATTGGTTAGATTTCAAGTCAATCGAGTATAAATATTGGTCTTGTTATGAGTTTGAGCTATAACTAAATTATTCTTTTTCCTGTAAAAATTATCAATGAAATTCAAAGTAATGATTATAATAGTAGTGGGGATCAATTTCTTTTGTTTCATTCTTTTTCCGAATGGAAAGTTGACCTATATTTAGATTAGTTGAGTCAACATCTATTATTTATTGGCATTGTTGGCTTTAAGTGAAGGTGATGAGTGCTCTTAGTACCAAAAATAATCAAAACTCTCTAAAAGCAGCAAATTTATTTTAATTGCATTCAGAGTAAACAACAAATTAGTTAAGCTTTAAATGCAAGATTGAACAACACTGCTAACGACTGTCAAATTTATCAGCCTTCGTTTCGGTTGAACCATCAAGCAAGACACGTTATTTCATTTTTGGGATTATCCTTCTTCTAATCAGTTTTTCGAGCTTTTATTTATTTTTCAAAACTAAATTCTCTTTTTGTTCAAGATTTAACATCTACTTTTTTTATATTATTTCATAATTTATGTAATTTTTATTTATTTATTATCTATACAATATATAATAATAAGATTTTGGACTAAATTTGAAAACTATTTTGAAATTAATGTTTTTAAACCACTAATAAATTAAACTATATGATTCAATTAAATATCTTAAAATCACTCAAAATTAATTACTCAAAAATTAGTCATTTACAATTAATTCCAAATAATTTTTTTACAAAATTAGACCACATAAAAGAGAAAAAAGTAATTAATTAAAATGCACTAATATTTTTCTTTCACTATTCTGAAAAATATGTTAAAAAAAAGCTAATATTTGAAATAAATCAAATATTATCAAATACCTTTCAATTATTATTTACCATTTAAATTTAATTTCAAATTAAATTTAAAATAATTGGGAAGGAAACAAACAATATTTAACTTTTATGAATTTTGAATTAAAAATCAAATTAATTTTATATGAAAATATTTAAATTAAAAAACAAATTAATGTTATATGAAATATTTGAATTAAAAATCAAATTAATTTTTGTTTTTAATTTTATTTATAAAATTGAAAAAAAAATCTTAAACTTGATGCATATATTTAAAAACAAAATATTATTATATTTATATAGAAAAATAAATTACCATGTAATATTGTTTAAAGTATATAAAATACTTTGTTTTAAAGAATTTATTGATTTACAAAAAGAATATTTGATTAGAGGAATTAAAAGTAACTTTTATAGTTAATTTGTAATGAAATTAGAAAACTAACAATCAAAATAAATTAATGTACTTTGATTGTATTTGATAGCCTTTTATTTAAGGTTCACACAAGCTATTTGATTTTTGTAGGAGTCAGCTGTTTGAGAGATATAATTTTATACATTTTTTTTTTTTTACTAATCATTTTGCCTTTTTAATATTCATGTTTGTTGATATTATGATTTTCATTTAGTTGTTAATAATTAAACTTAAGTAATTATTATTGAAAAAATTTTAATTTTTAATTTTGATTTTAGGACGAAAACATTTTCTGCACCGATTCGAACTCATCTCATCCTCAAATTAGCTAATTCTAATTTATTTATTTTAATATTCATTAAGATTTTTTTAAAAATTTTTATTTATTTTTATGTACTTTCTTGTTATTTGTAAATATTTTTATAATTTATATAAGAAATGATGTATGTTTAATTTTGTGTTATTTATATGTTTGTGTTTGTTTAAAATTTAAATGTTTTTTCTTTGAAAATGAAATAATTTTCTATATACTTTTTATAGAATAAAAATCCATTGAATTGTCTTTATTGCTATTTAAAATAAAACATTGAACTTTTCATTCATTCGAATTTATCTTTTATATATTTTTATTCATCAACTAAGTCCTCAATTTTTTATAGAAATTTTTTTTTATTAGATTTAGATTTTAATTATAACTACAAAAAATGAGATCATCAATTTAAGTCATTAAATTATATTGGTTAATATTGTAACAACCTAACCTATAACCTTTACGTTATAAAACACGCCATTTTTTTTTTATTAAACATTCTTAACATGTTACAAAAGAACGTCTATGCTATAAGGTTCCACAGAAATCTAGCATATGAACAGTACATACACATAGGCATTTTAACATATTAAAACTCTATATGCAATGCAATGACGACCATCATGCATATGACATGTCATACATTATTTACTATATCATTAATTCGTCATAGGCCTTATTAATAGATTATAAGCCATATGACAAAAATCTACATAAGATGATTCTAATGATGAAATGTGAGAGAGAGAGAGGAGAGAGAGAGAGAGAGAGAGAGAGAGAGAGAGAGAGAGAGAGAGAGAGAGATCCTAAACTTCAACTGACCGACCCGGTGGAATGATGACGAAACTGACACTGTCAGTTACCCCAAGGAAAAACCTGGAATCATGTAAAAACAATTTAATGAGTTGTGTACTCAGTAAGTGTAAACTATACAATATGAACAAATCAATAATTCTTAATTTCAACATATTAAACAGAACCTGTCGTAGGCAAGTTTATTTCATAGGTTTCCTCTTTAACTTGCAAGCCGTAGCTGACTTAACTAATAATTCCATAATAACCAAATCATATAACAAAGGTATAGTTATCACTGACATAGGATTCCATTTATCCATTAAGTCACAAATACTATAATCAATATTACCTTACATTTACACACATCAGTCAAAACATAACCATATGCAAGTATAAACCACAACATATAAATCAAACATGTAATTCGGTTTATCATAACTTAGTAAAATAGCATGATTTCATATCATATTCTTCATATATAATCATATTCATATCTTACTATGCATAATGACATGTCTTTGTGACACGCCCGACCAAAAGCATACGTCTTTTTGACGTCATTACACTCATTTTTATGCATTTTTATTTAAATGCATCAGAGTATGACATGATATATAGCATTTACATAAAATATATGAATTGGGAAATGATTATATATGAGTTAAAAATGATAAACAAAAGAGGTTTTAAGTTCGTTTATTGTCGAAAGATATAAACGGAGCCAATTAGTGTTTTTGGCTTGCGCGATCGAAAAATATCGAAAACGCGCAATATTTTAAAGTAAATGATTTTGATTTGATTTTATAAGTTTCCGTACATGATATAAAGAGTTTTGGGACCAAAATTATACGACTACGTCATACGATTACGGTTCCGTGAAAATTGTCGAGGTTTCGGCTCGGTTTAGGGCACCGATCGAACCGCGGTAAATTTTCGGATATCGATTTTAACGAAATTTTCATACACGTGTTATACTATTTATTTTGAAACCGAAAAAAAAAATTTAAGCTGGTGCTGGACTTGATTTGCAGCTGAAAATTAAAGAGAAATGGAAAGAGGAGAGGTGAAATAGTTAACTTTGTTATTAAGCTTCCTTAAGTGATATTTTATGTGCAAAATAAGAAAAAGGAAGCAGCTGCTATAAAGATTGGCTTGCTGGCAGTTTTTTGAGGAGTGAATGAAGAGGTGGAGGCTGGATGGTTGCTAGGAAGGCTAGAGGAAAGAGAAAATGAGATTTGAGAAAAGAAAAGAAGAAAGAAAAAGAAAGAAAGAGAGAAGAAAGAGAGAAATAGAAATTAGTGTGAATCTTCAAATTCAGTGTGTGTGTTGTACTTCTGGGTTAGTTTAGAGTGGTTTAGAAGTGAGAAATTGGGTAGAGAATGGCTGGTTTTAAAGAGAGAAAGAAAAACACATTCTGGTGCAATTTCTGGGTTTGGTGACAGTTTCACGAAGGGTACTTTGAGCCTTCGTAACTTGTGTTTGAGAGCGCATGGGGAGATTTGGCATAGGTTTGTAGAGGGTGTGTAAGAGAAGAGTTTTGTGGTTTTAGTTCACCGGAAAACCACCGGAGGTGAACGTAACGATCGTCAGAAATTAAGAGAAAATTAGGAAAATTCTGGTTCTGGGTAGAAATGAGTGTGGGAAGCCAACTTTAGGCAATTTTATCTTTCAATCTAGAAAGCTTTTAAGAATTTGGGCTCCGATGAATTGATAGAGGGTGTGCAGGGGAAGAGATTGGTAGTCTTAGTTGGCCGGAAGGTGAGCGGAGGTGAACGTATGGTAGCCTGGAAGTAGGCTCGAGAGGCAGGAATTCTGGGGTGAATAGTGTTAGCTGAAGGTTGAAGAAGGATAAAACGCAGGGGAGGTTTGCGTTTTGGTCCCTGTAGGCGCGCCTAAAACGGCAGCAACAGACTGTGTTTTGAATTATTGAGCCGCGTCCTAAACGGCACTCCAGCTTGCGTTTTGAGCATAATTCACGCGCCAGTACCCAGATTTCGGTATATTTATGTTTGACCCCTGAAGTTTCTGTCGCATTTCAATTAAGTCCTTTTGGGTGATTTTGCAATTATTTTTAATTACAGATTGGCCCCTGAATTTATAAATGATTATATTTTTGACCTAGAGACTTTTATAAATTATATTTTAGCCCTTCCAGCCTAATTTCGACGTCCTGAATCCGTTTTTGACGTCAGAAATTTATTTTGAGGCTGTTTTAAGTATAAAATTAGAGATTTAAATATTTTTATTAGAGATTTAAATGTTTATTTAGAGATTTTAAATTGTGAATTTATTTTAAAGAGTTAAAGAGTTTAATTAAAGTTTATAAATAGTTTTAATAATTATAATTATTATATGTTAAATAGAGATTGTCAATTATTTTTATATTGACATTAAATGATTTTAAAGCAGAGATTTTTAGAGATTGAGTTTTAAATTATAGAAGATTAATCGGATTGAAATTAAAACTGAATTAAATTAGAGAATTAAATATTAAAGCATGCATCATAGCTTATATGGGTTCGAGAGTTGATTTGTTGAACATGGTTGCTATGTTATGCATTATAAGAGCGTCGAGTTCGAGAGCGGCACCGGGTAAGCAGCTCGATGCCCTACCGAGCTCACAGCAGTAAGGTAAGTGTTAAACCACTTACTTAGAGATATGAATTGTGATATTGCTTACATTGCTATATTGAATTGTTTGGACCGGTATGAAACCTGGTCAACTAGAGATATTTTTTATATGAGTTGATTTATTTGTGGTTCTTGAGTCGATACTGAAATCTAATCAGTTGAGTTATTTGATCTGGATAGAAATATATATGATATTTTCACCGGTACTGAAATCCGGCTATATGCTTATATGAGAGATATTGTTATGAAATGTATATATATTGCATAAATGCATTTCACATGACATAATTACAGGCGTTGTGATTATCAAAGCCAGTGTGTGCAAATTTCACCAGTAAAAACCTACGGGTTTTTACAGAGATGCTTACGAGCTTATATGATATAAAAAGACCTACGGGTCCTATATGCTACAGAGATGATCTTCGGATCTTACAGAGAGAGGTTTGGTCGATGTTTATTCTGGTCTTCCTCATTTGCTGGATCCAGCTAGAGAACCGACACAGGTGAAATTCCCGGGGCAACACTTGGCCGATAAATCACAACTAAAGAACAGAGAAAACATGACATATAGCATTTTATGCATACAGAGATGATTATATGATAAA
>CANUEY010124386.1:0-63507 GCA_948099555.1 Croton setiger
AAAAAAAAATATAAAAAGAATTTAAAGTAAATGATTTTTGATTTTAATCTTAAATGTCAATTTTAAGATTAAAATGGCAAATGTTTTACTCTTTATTTTTAATTGATTTTGATTTCGATTTTTAATTGTAGTGTGTTTTAAAATTTTAATTATTTATTGATTAAAAATTAATTATAAGGGTTTAATTGGGAAATTTGAAAGAAAATAGAGAAAAATATTAAATTGAAGAGAAATAGAAGTAGTTAGGAAAATTGGAGAAGAAAAAAAAGGGAAGGAGGGACCCGATTGCAGAAGGAATGAAAGAATTGGGGTGGAAAGTGAAATAAACTGAAAAGATGAGGGAGGCCGCCAATAAAGAAGAACAATTTTTGTAAAAGATTTCTGGAATCTCAATAAAGCTCGGACAATTTTGAGGTACCTTTCTGATTTCATTTTCAGTTTTCTTAATTCTTTTACTGCTTTCTGTTTAATATGCTTGTGAATGTATGAGAGCCAGATTGAATGACTGTTTGTTTCTACCTATTGTGTAGCTTGGTGCTTCTTGTCCGTTATTCTTGTTATTGTTGTTTCTGAGATATGTGTGGTTTAATGTTTCTGCTGGAATCTGCTACCTATTGTTTAAGATATAGGTTTTCCAAGTTTGTTTGTTTTCTGGGATCTATGTTCACAGCTTGCTTTCTGAATATGAGCCTTGTGTTGGACTTGGCTGTGTTGCTTACTGCCTTTGATAGGTTTAGTTAGGTCAGCTGTTGACTTGAAAAACAAAGTGCATGGATCATCCAGTTTATGGTCATTTAGCAAGGTGAATTGCATGAATCCTACCATGCTTAATCTGTTCTTGTTATAATGTAAATGTCCCTGCCCTACGTTGCTTTTCCTTCAGTTTCCATGCTTCTGCCTAGGTTGTTTCCTCAGCTTGCTTCTTTATATCAGTCTGTTGTTCCTGTGTTCAGTTTGTTGCTTATGTCTGTGGAATCTCATGACATAAGCTTTACAACTTGCCTGTTGTGCTTGTTCTGTTGAACTCTTTTCTGTTTAAATATGGTATGAACTGCCTGTTTTCCTAGAATGGACCTGGGTCATTGTATGACTGCGTCTGGCATATTGTCCCTGGACAGCCCCTGTGTTTCAGCATGCATGTTGCAGCCTGTGTCCCAATTTCTACAGACAGTTTCCACCCCTGCCCTAGGTTACCTGTCTCTCAGTCTTCATGCTTTTGTTTAGGTTGCTTTATCCAGCCTGTTTTCATTCCTATTTTTGTTTGATCATTTGCATGAAGAATACCATTTACATTACCTGCTCCTGCTGATCATACAGGTTAAATTCAATGTTAATAGTATCTAGTAACATGGGCTGCATGATGTCTGAAATTAAAAAAAAGACCAAATATGTTGAATTTTTTGAATGTGAATGTTTGATATGGTCAATTTGGGTAAATTAATATTAAGGGATTGCCATTTAATTTCCTTAAAGACTGATTGATTAGTTTGTTGAAAATCTGTTTGCATTGAGAAAAATCTTTGAAAAGACACATGAAGAGCATTAAGAACATATAGGGGCAGAATTGTAATCATTAGAAAATTGAATGACCAAAATGGAATTTTGACATGACTTGTTTTATGTTGATGTGTTTGTATGTTTTGTCAATTATTCGGTCATTTTGGCATGATTTGGAGTTTGTTAGGTTGAATTCTTAAAACAGGGACCAAATTGTAATTTTCTGAAAATACGAGGACCAAATCTTAACTTTCCATGTTTGAACCAAATTGCCAATTTGATGCCTTCTATGTGTTTATAAATTTTTTTGGGGCTGATTTTGCAATAAAAACAACTTTGGGGCAGTTTTGCAATTTTGCAAAATATGAGGACTAAAATATAATTTTACATATTTTTGCATTTAATTTTCGAATTGGTGTGTTTTGTGTATTTTGTATGTCGTTTTGCAATATTTGAATGTCCGAGGGCCAAAAGGTAATTTTGCCTTCCAAGGGGACCTTTTTGTAATTTCCACAAATTTCGAGGACTGAAGTGTAATTTTTCATAATTGCCTTTAATTGCTAATTTTGAGCGCCGGGATTTAATTTGGGATAAAATTGGGTAGTATGTAATTTTTAGAGAATCGTTTGTAATTATTTTCTCCAGAAATCGGAGAAAGAATATTTTAGAACTAAGGTTTGTTTAATTTCTGCAAGTTAAATTTCCGCAATTTATCGCTTTCTGTTTTGTGTTTGTACAAACGATTTAAATCACCGTTTAGGAACATCGTTAGTCGGCTTTTCAAAATAACAGTCTTAACTTTGAATTTTTCGGAAAACTAAAATTGGTTTCAGAGACCGGTAAATCCAGGGTTTAGTCGAAATGAAATTTCGGCTAACGTACCTTACCCTCTTACTTGGAATTTCTTGTTCAGACTTGTCTTATCCAAAAATTAAAACGGAGTCAAGTTTTCAAATAAAATTTTGGTTTTCCTAAAAACCGGTTCCCGAAATGGGTGGCGACTCTAAAACGATTTTTAAGACTGACTAATTTGACATCGCAACCACGAAAATGCTTTATCGACTTTTAAAATCGAATTTTCAATCTTTTCGCCTCCAAAAGCCGGAGAGAGTCGCGACAGCGGAATCGGACCGTCAACACTAGCCCTTGAACTTATTTTCTTATTTCGATTAGGTGTAACATCCATTTTAATTACCCAATAGCCATTTTACTTTAATTAACCCATTTTATGTTTTTAATTAACTCTACCCTTATGACTTGAGCAACTCGAACCAACTCTGATTCTGAGCCAACCCCATTACATGAATGGATGAACTTATAACCCGGAAACTGAGATGTTGAAGGTAGGGCTTAGGCGGTGAAGTTAACAAAGAAATCAGTAATGTACTATGTGAAAGGAGTGTTGTACCGAAGGTCAACATCCTATTCATGGGCGAGGTGTGTGGGGAAGGAAGAAAGTCAGTTTGTAATAAAGGAGGTCTATGAAGCATGACAGGTACACATAAGGGAGTGGAAACCATGGTTAGAAAGATTTTGTTGTTTGACTATTATTGGCCGACCTTAAAGGCGAATGTCAAGGAATACATGGAACTATGTAAGCAGTGTCAAATCTATAAGCATAACCAACTCTAACCGCTACATGAGTTAATGTAGCTAAGCAAGTATGACCTTTCGCTATGTGGGAAATAGATATCCTTAGTCCTTTCCCAATTTTTGTTGTTCAGATTCATTTTTTTATTGTGGCCATAGACCACTTTACTAAATGGATTGAAGCGAAAGCAGTCCCAACTATTACAGCCATCAAAATTTTCAAGTTCTTTAAAAAATCGGTGGTATAGAGATTTGGAGTACCTTATAATGAGATTCAGTTTAAAAGTGCTGAATTCGAGGATATGTGTGAAAAATTGGGCATCACTCTCCATTTTGCTTCAGTGGCTCACCCACAATCAAATGGACAAACAAAAATAGCAAATAAGGTCATCATGCAGGGACTTAAGAAAAGGTTGTTAGAGGGGAAGAAGAATTGGGTTGGTGAGCAAGGAAGTGTGTTGTGGTCATACTGCATGACCTTGAGAAAAGCCACAAGGGAAACCTCATTCTCGTTAGTCTATGGCTGTGAGGCAGTAGTCCCCATTGAATTGAAGCTACCAAGTTACAGGATGGCACATCACGACACAGAAAGAAATGAGATAGATCAACCTAGTAAAAAAAGACAAGGAACTAGCGTAGATTAGAATCACGGTGTATCAGGAGAGGTTGGCAAAGTTCTGCAATTGAAGGGTCAAAGTCAAAAACATCAAAAAAAGTGACTGGGTATGGCAAAAGGCCGACCTTGGCAAAGGAAATGCAGGAGTAGGGAAACTAGGTCTGGACTAGGAAGGACCATTGTTGACAAAACATTTTTAGTTTTGGGAGTTCCTGAAACTAGTCGGTCTTAAAAACATTTTTAAAAGTCGCCACCCGAAGTTCGGTAAAACCAAATTTTAATTTTAAAAATGACTCTGTTTTTATTTTAAAGGCAACTGGTCAAATTTACAGAGATTCGGGGTAAGGGGGTTGGGTACGACGGTTTAAGTTACACTTAAACCGCCGCCCGGTAAAAACCGGCCTTTAGTTTGTTTTTCTTTCCAAAATTTTAAGTTTAAAATAAAAATCTGTTGTTGTGATTAAACTAACGATGTTCCTAATTGGCGATTTACGGTCATTTGCAAAAGGGGTAATTACTATTGGGTCTCTGAGGTTTGGCCTAATAGACTCGTAGGTCCCTCTATTTCTAAAATTGTATCAAATAGTCCCTAACTTTTGGAAATTGTACTCTGAGGTCCTTTGACCGTTAGTCAACGGTTAAAGTAAACGTTTTTTTCCAAAATGACAAATCTACCCTTCAGACTATTTGAATCGAACCATTCTAATTATTAAATCAAACCTGTGGGGCCCACTTACTATAAATATGAAAAATGACAACATTGAGGCTCGAACCAGTAACCTTCAACAAGGTTAAAGGTATGTTAACCAACTATACCAAACACTTTTATTATATTAGTGTGATGTGATAAAATTTTATTGTGTAAAGCACAAGCATTCACTTTTTATGACTATAGCAATTATCTATTCTTTCAATTAAGATTTTATTAAATAATTACATATTTATTTTTTTATCATCCTAGAAGAGTCTAAAGGTTAGAAGAAAAAGTTTAATTTTTCCGGAAAATTTAAAAAGAGTTTACAGAAAATTGAGTGTTTATTTGGACAAATTAACAAAAATTAGAAAACTCATATTTTTTATTTGCAGAAATTAACAAATATTAGAAAACTCATATTTCTAATTTAAGGAAATGAAATATTTATTGGAGAAAAAAATCGTTGACTTTTTCCGTTGATTAACGCCGTTTTTTTACGGAAAGGCCTGAGAGTCTATTATTCCAAACGTTAGGGACCCGATGATACAATTTCCAAAAACGTTAGGGACCCGATGATACAATTTCCAAAAGTTAAACTTTTCTTCTAACCTTCAGACTTGTCTAGAATGATAAAAAAAATAAATATGTAATTATTTAATAAAATCTTAATTGAAAGAATAGATAATTGCTATAGTCATAAAAGGTGAATGGTTGTACTTTACACAATAAAATTTTATCACATCACGCCAGTACAAATAAAGTGTTTGGTGCAGTTAGTTAACATGCATGTAACCTTGTTGAAAGTTGCTGGTTCGAGTATGTTGTCATTTTTCATATTTATGTGTTTGGTGCAGTTGGTTAACATGCATGTAACCTTAGTTGCTGATATTTTTCATATTTATAGTAAGTGGGCCCCACAGGTTCGATTTAATAATTAGAATGGTTCGATTCAAATAGTCTGAAGGATAGATTTGTCATTTTGAAAAAAAAAACGTTGACTTTAACCTTTGACTAACGGTCAAAATACCTCAGAGTACAATTTCTAAAAGTTAGGGACTATTTGATACAATTTTAAAAATAGAGGGACCTACGAGTCTATTAGGCCAAACCTCAGGGACCCAATAGTAATTACCCCTACTTTTAGATATAATTTAAACTGATATTATTATTTTTCTCTAAAAGATAAAAATATTGATTTTTTTTTTTTGAAATTTTCGCTTGAACACTAATAAAAAATGAATTATTCATAAAAAAAACCACAAAAATGAGAGGAAAGAAATGGTGAAAAATGTAATCATAGAGAAATATTTAAGAAATTTAAAATTTTTAGACTATATTAATCTTCATTTGCATAATGTATTATCATAAATACTCATAAGTAGTCATTTTTCTAATTGCTTATTAGCTTGATGTATTGTACCAGGTGTTGGCTCGTATGACTTCCATAATCATTTCGTGTGGAAATTAAGCTATTTATTTACTCCAAAAACTAGCTTTGAAACTAAATGGAACTCATTTTATATTCAAACCACAAAATATATAAATTTCGTTCGATTAAAATTTCATATATTTCACATTAAAATAAATTTGTAAGTACTAAAAGTAAAATATCAAACAGGAATCCCATAATGTTACTTCAAATCTATGCCAATAGCATCAGATGCAGCAATCGTAACATCTGCACAACTTACTTATATATTCTATGCCCTTTCAAGCATTACTTATATATATTCGAATTCCATGTCGCAATTACATATTGGCTATAAATATGGAGTTGTTTATGAAATTTAAAACCAGCTAAAAAAACTTCATCTATATTTTAGTGTTACATAAAAGAAATGGCATCACTCAAGGCTGAGAAACCGGCTGCTGGAAATCAATCCGCTGCACTCAAGAAAGAGGCTGCCAAATCTAGCAGTGCACCCAAGGCTCCGGCAACCAACTCGACTGCTAAAAAGGCTGAGCGGAAACCCCGGGAACCAAGGAAGAAGGTATATATAATGATTCATTATTTTTATAATTTTTAACTATACTTACTTTCTTGGTTCTGCTCTAATTGTCTTGTATTTTTTTTTTTTTTCATTTTAGGCTTCTTAACTTAATATGTTTAATTAATCACTTTTTCTATATTATCTTATTTATTTATGTTATTTCAAAAGTTATAAATATTTTATATTTCAAAACTACCATGTAATAAAGAGAATAATATTTAAATAAGTTCCTTTAAATTGGGGGTGGCACATACAATGTAGTTAGTTTATCTGTTCATCCAATGGCCATGTAGGCTGGGTTTGAATCTAGTCTCACCCATCTAATGTGTATGAGTTAATAACTAAGAGCATAAAAAAAATTACTTTTAAAATTAAGATTTTTTAAATATGTGCCAAAATGAAATATAACACACTTAATATGCAGTGTATGGTGTGTTAATATGTATGTATATAAAAGAAAAATTCACTCAAGTTATGGTTATTTATTTCCCAGGCAGGAGGAAACAAGGCAGCAACAAAATAAGATGAAGTAATTGAGTTAATTCATGGTGATTTATATTTATATGTATCCATATTATAATGTACAAGCTTGCTATTTGTCTCTTCCTTTTGTGGGCTTCGCCTATTAAATAAAATAAGTGCTTGAATTTGTGTTTTGTAACCTTATTTGATGCAATTTTTGCTTTCCACAATCAAGAAGTTGTCACCAGAGCAAATTAATTAGCAGACCTTTTCTGCTAAATATAAAGCGCATATAGCACAAAGCAAAACTCAGGAACTTGGAGTTTTCAGATTTCTTAAGTTTGATTAATTAATATTAATGACTTATAAAACTTGATATTTTGCACTGCATTACTTAGCTTTTTAATTAAATAAAAAGTTGCTATTTTATCCTATATATAAAGGATACTCGCACCATGGATCATATATTACTTTATTTTTCTTGATATTGTTTGGATATTTTCCAATATTCATCTTGTCTCCATGGATCATAACTAATATCATAGTTAATATTATTTTCTAATAACATTGAGGTCATATTCCATTAATTTTAAAGAATTCACAAGAATTGTAAAATGAAATTTGATATTAATTACATTAACCCCAAGTCAAAAAATTTAGTAGATTTCTCCGTTACTTCTACCACTACAATAAATATAGGAATTAAAGACGTTTGATGCTGTGACAAAGTCGTCCCAAATGAGCAGCTTTTGTGACACCACTCGATTGTCACTAATGCATGTCATAATTTTTGATACCTTTGAACTATATATTGCCATGGAATATGTATTTAGGGACGTAAATGAAATTATTTAGAGACGTTTCACAATTTTTTAAAGCCAATATTTCACACTCGAGACTTTCCATGATTATTAGTATATGGTATTAATGTTGTAGAGGGTACAACATAATTGATCTTCAATAAGAAATTACTCATCATAATTCAAACACTAACAATACATAAATAACACACTCATCAAGTACATGTAAAAGCATAACTACCTTTCTAACATGAGAGAAACATACTCCTATATAAAGTAAGAATCAACGACACTTATTTTTTAACAGAAGCTATAAACATTTTATAGCTTTAAAGACTCATACTTTGCAAATTTTCTTCATCTTGGATCATATTGGTTACAAAGGAATAGAACTGTATGTTTAATGAGTAGTTCTTGGTACTCTAATGCAAGTACCTTAAGTAACCTAATGAAGAAATCACTTAATTCTTCAATATAATTAATACATACACCATTATTCTTGGTACATCTATTAGTGTTTCTTTCCTATATGTGAAATTTAAGTCCATTCAAAAATTACTTCAAATATTAATTCTTTAAAAAAAAAATTCAAATATGCCTTAAAATCATTGTTCCAGCACTCTAATATTGGAATTTCTTGTTTACACTTAGTGTATAATAGAGTTGAGCTTAACTTATCTTAAAAATTCAAGTTGACAGAAAAATTATTGTCTGGCATCATTATGTACTAAAGCAGTTCATCCTTACTAATATAGGATTCACATTCCTAACATCTCCCTCAAGTATAATCGGGGCCCGGCCCGGTTGACAGTTACTAACAAAACCCATTTAATAGTTTGGCGAGGATCGGCTTACATCTCTTCATCAGCTTTGATTTTTGCGGGGTTTGACCTAGGATCTAGCTTCTTTGGGCATTAGCTAGTCAACTAGACTCAGGCCCCGGTTGCACTTGAGGGGATGTTGAGAATGTAAATCTAACGTCAGTAAGGAATGAGCGACTTCAATTAAATATAAGGCTGGACAATCTTTTTCCTATCAACTCTAATAATGTACTACACCAGGTGTAGATTAGTTGTTCCCTCTAATATATCTAGGGATTTCAGAATAATAATGTGGGAAAATTGTGATTTCCATCTCAAAGATGATTCAAATAAACCTTTTTATTTTAAGGTTAATAAATAGTGAAAGGAATTATAGGCGAAAGCTGAATAATTTTGTAGAAAAAATAAATACCCGTATAATAAGTAATTAACATATGAATAATTTAAACAAGGAAATCCATCAACACTAGCTAAATGGTTCATAAAATATAGATTGATTGATTTAATAACAAGTCTGATTTTAATTTATTGAAAAGTATGACTTCAAAAAGAATTATTGCTTTTTTTTTTTTAAAAAAAAAAATAGAGGAGATTATATAGGAGGAGACAACTCTCTCTCTCTCTCTAATTATTAAATTGGTATTTGTGAAATGTAATATGATCAACTGGGTGATTAGTTATTTCCTTATTACTTAAACAAATGGTTTTATATTTTATTTTCTACAATAATTAAACATTTATTGTAAATATCTATTGAACTAGTTCAACACAATTCAAATAATTAATTTTTTTTAAACGTGCTTAGCTTAGCTTACAAAATGAGGAATAGTGCAATACAACATGAAAACATAGCTCAAGTTGATATAACACCAATAGAATGAGTGATGGTTGCTAACAAAGCATCCAATGCCATTTTATTTATCTTCAAATCATATATTCCATTCTCATCATCTTCCACCATCCTCTTATCATCTTCTCTCCTTTACAGTCTTATTCTAATTCTTTCTATCAGCTGCCACTCCCTCTGCTCTTTAAATACATTTACACCTTTGCTTGCAGAAGCCAAAAATCAATTAACACACAAACCCATTTTTTTCTCTTATTGTAACCATGGCATCATTGAAGGCTGAGAAATCTGTTGGCACTCAACTTTTTGGGCTGGGAAATAAGAATCAACCTGCTCCAAAAGCTAGTGATGGAGCTTCCAAAACTTCAGCCTCCAAGTCGGCCGCTAAGAAGGCGGCACCAAAGGAATCCAAGAAGAAGGTAAAGACTAACCAATAGATACAATAATATAGGCATGTTTAGGTGCCGAGACTAGCATTTTATATTTTTGTTTATGATAGAAAGTTTTTTGCAAAATATGTTAAAGATTACTATGTTGAAAACACAATTTGTTCAATTATTTTATCAATTGAAAAAGAGACGTTAGAAAAAAAAATATATTTTGTATTGAAAAAGTTAGAAAAATAAATTTTTATAAAATTTTTTATTTAATCATTTTTTAAAAATCTCCACCGAAAAATTATTTAAAAACTGCTGCCAACATAGTCATTATGATAGCTTACTTATATTATACTTTAACACAATTAAGGGTTTACCCCTCTTGGTTTTGTGAGAAAAGAACTTGTCAAATTTGACTCTAGTATAAGATATAATTTATTTGCATGCAAATATATAAATTGTTGACATTTATATAGGTTAGTTATATGTATTTTTGAATTAATTAAAATTTTGTGTAGGGAAAAGGTGGCAAATCAGGGAAGAACTAAACAACAGAGGCTTCGGAAATGATGTGTGTAAGAAAATTAGAAGCAAAATTAAAGACAAGAATTATTAATTAGTTGTTTTGTGCTCTTATTTTCTTCAATCAAATATGTGTAACTATCACCTTGTGTGGCTGGTGTATGTGACTGCAACTCAGCTTCTTGTACTTGCAATATTGCAATAATTAAAGTTTGCTTTCAATTCTCTTAATTCATTGTATAATGCAATAGTGCAAGCTCATAACACTTTGTATTGTTTATATTTTTGTTTTGATCAACTACGTAATTAGGCATATTTTCCAAATCTTGAATTGAATAATCAAAAACTTAAGTTAAAGCATTAGATTTTATCTTACATAAATCACAAACATTAAAATTTAACTTTGGATAACAGATTTTGAACAACAACAATGAAACACACAATTAAGTTCACTCTCCACATAATTCAGCAGTAGAATCACTAATTCAAATTATGGTATAAAGTTTCAATTGTTGTAAAATAGTTTTTGTCCCTAATACACTAGTTGAAATCCGGCGGGCTATAATAATTATAACTGTTGTAAGAAGAATATGTAGTAGTGGTGGTCTGGTGGTAAGTATTACCATTGCTGCTCTGGTAGGTTCGAGTAGTTTGCAGAGATGCAGGAGGAGAAGGTAGAATTTCAACCCTTGAAACAGCTGCTGGAGGTGGCATTGAGACTATCCCTTCAATTGGAGGACCATCTCCGTGTGCTGAACCTGCGTGGTCTGATTCGCTTCCATGGACTCCAATTCTACTATGGTCTCTGTCTGTATAATTTCCACAATTAAAGAATCACATATATCTATATACAGAATCATTAGAAATTTCAAGAATTTGATCGGTACCATTTGGATTTGGAGAATAAGCATCCTGAAATAATGTTCTTGCAGCTAGACATGGTGGAATGCTTAGGGCAATGCAGTAAATGAGTATTAGGAAGACGAAGGCCTTACTGTTAACCATTTTTCATACACAGGTTTCTTTCCTTTTGCGCGCAAGGCTCAAATATTCGCAACGCAACCTTTATATATATTCAAATCATTGAAGATAACATGTAATTTTAATTCAATATATTCACCATTTTTTGCTTAAATTTTTGGTATTCATAATTAATTCTGAGGTCAGTTTCTGAGTCAATGAAGACTAATTAGCCCACAAATAAAGAGATTTCAGCGTTGTTTCATAATCAGCTTCTTCAGAACCACAGTATCCAAAGTCAAATCTCGTGCATGTAGAAAAGAATATTCTCTGAATTCATATATTTATGTATAATCTGAGGTCTCCATGGATTGTGGCAATAAATAAGTTGATAATTATAGTGATAGTTCCGTGAGTGTTACGCTAAGTGTTTGTTTAGCAATCAAAGTGTTGCCAATGAACCACGGCAAGAAAATTTCTTCTAATGCAACAAAACATTTATTTTGGCAGTGGGACATAAACAATGACTTCACTAGACTTTCCAAAAACATCAATTTCTCCCCAATTTAAATATTCATCTTTTGATTATTATTCAATTGGAAAAATTCAAAACGCATAAGAATTTTTTTATATGAAATGAGGTAACAGACAAATGACAAGTGTTGGCATTATTTTTTACGTTAATGGTGATCCAAGTTTGGAATTTCTTATCTACGATTGGTGTACGACGAATTCCCACTTAAGGAATTTTTAAGACAATTTTAACCTTTGTTTTTGTGTGTATTTCGTTTAATGATTGGTCTAAACTTTGCGTAATACATCAACATCCCGTCAAGGTCAATGGTATTTAGCGGATAATATATTGATAATTTCACGGACAGGAATGGTTTGAGTAATTTCTTGGTCGATTCCTTCCCCTCAACAAATATCCGATTATTGAATTGAAGTCCTTGAAATTAATACATACCATTTGTTTCTTTTTTTATTTTTTTTAAGGTCTTTTAAATTCTGGAGAGGGAGATCCTAGTTTGCCACTATGGATGATTTTATAAAACTATAACTCATCGAGAATTCTATTTTTTTTTTTTTAATATTTTTTTTCCAAATCAAATTATGAATTGTTTGTACTCATTTTTTAAATTAATTCGAATCAATTACAGTATTAATTCTGTATTATAAATAAAATAATTAGAACCATTAAATTGATACAGTCATATGAAATTTAAAATAAATAGTTAAATTTATAAATTACATACCAATGGTACCATTCATGATATAATTGAAAAATAAAATGAAATTTGGCTAGGTCTCGTTGGTCTCACATTGAAACCACTAGGCTTATCCTTCATAAAATTCATAATTTATTGATCTAGGTTGAATTTTACAGCTATACCTAAGTTTAAGTGTTGTAATAAATTAATACTCCGCATTTAATTTGTAATAATTTGTAATATAATAGTATTTTTCTTCTAATCCGTAAGAATTAATTACTTCTTAGAAAAGAAATATTTCATTCATAAGAAAAAAGTACAAATTAAATAAATTACATGCATTTGAAATATTTACCTGTTCGACGACAATCGATCCATAATTTGAGTTTTTAATCTTTTTCAGTTAGCCCACAAACATTGACATTTCAGCATTGTTCAAATCCAACGAATGCCTTTTTATTTTTTTACTTTTTTTAAAAATAAATTGTCCCATTGTTAAATTGCAATTTTTATGTTTAGTCTCTCCATTACAAATTAGATACGATGAAATTATTGGTGTACAAGCTTTCAAATTCTTCACAATTAAAAATAACCAAATATATAGCAACTAATTATGTATATTACTAATAATCAAGAGTACATTTCCCGACTAAGTAGTTTTCAAACTAATGACAACCACAATTCTGTCCCATTACTATACGTATACAATATAAAAGGTAAAGCTATAATTTCTATATATATATGTATATATATATATATATTGAAAATGTAATTAGCAATTATAATTTTTAGAACTTATAATAATTATTAAGGAGTATTAATTAATTAGCAGGAGGAGAAACTGGATTCTCCAACGTCGTCGGAGTGGAAGAGTAACCACCGAAATTTGTGGCGCCGGAGCCTTCACTTCCGGGAGGAGGCAAATTGTTTATCTGATAGAGTGGCTTTCCATTGTCGTCTAAAATATATATAATGGACGTACCATTACTGTATCTATATACTTCAAATCTAGGTTTTCCATTGATACCATTAATTATAGCTGTTTGAGCATCAGGAGTACTGGATCCTCGAATCGTTGGCTTCCCGGAAGGATCGTTAATGTTACCATTGGAAGAACCATTATGCTGTTTTCCTTCAATTTGTGGGGTTCCATTTGGATCATGAACAGTACCACTTTGAGACCTTGGTTTCCCGTTAACACAAACTACGCCAGCGTAACTTCCGTTTCTAGTTTCGCTATGATATCCTACTGTGTTTACTGGTGTAGGACTAGGTGGTGAAGCTTCAACTGCAAACAACAATTAATTTAGAACTAAATTAGTATTATTATTTTAAACAGTAGTATAAGATTAAGTGATTACCTTGTGGACAAAGTTGTTCTAATTTTCTTGAAGCTCCTTGTGGGATGGAGTGGAGAAGGAGAAGCAAATGGAAGCTGTAAATGACCATAAGCAATGAAGAAAGTTCATAATCATTCTTCATTTTATTATCCTATTGCTTAAGAGATTTGTTTTTAGTTCCTAAGTTCTGGGACTAATGTCGATTTAAATATGGAGAAGCAAAGGGGTCTGCAACTGCACGCTAAGTTGAAAATAATAGCTAAATAGGGTGGCTCCATTGAATTAGCTGGACCTCATGACATTGTAACTTTTATGGAAAATTTGTCTTGACTCTGGGTCAAGGTCAATTTTACAAATTTGTATTGATTTTCTGATTGGCTTCAGTTTTGCTTTCTCACCCTTTTCCTTACATTTTTAGTAATTCTTTTCATCAAGATCATAATATTGTATCGTTGAAGTTTGAGGGATTAGAAACAAACGCCTAAAAAATACCCATAAAATATAAAAAATAAACCTTCAGAGGAGCTAAGAACGGATTATCAACGGTTTCCTGGTCCTCCCGGCGCGGACTGACCACCGCACGCCATAATAAAGCAATTATAGTTTCTTGATTATCCACAATACATTTTCAAAAATACAAATTAATTTTGGCAATAATATTATTGATTATCACAAACGACAAAATGTAAAATATCATAATAGCTAATTCAACATATAGTTTTCCTAATTAAACAGTTCCAGTAAGGAAATTAATTGGCTCTATTAGTTTCGTTTCGAGTTAATCACATATTTTTTTAGCAGCAAATCCTGTGATAAGTATACTTGGCCATTTCTTGAATGTGATATTAAGCCAAGAAGATAATAAATACAAGTATTTGGTAGAGAAGCTGTCTTTTCAATGACGATCCAAAATATAGTATTTTATAAACTTAATTATTCTGACTTTTAATTGTTAATTTCACGACCGTTTCATTTGCTCTACAAAATTTGAGAGTAATTATACAATGCAGCTGGTATCTGTAAAAATTACAATAAAAAAATGTTAAAAATATTAATATAGTAACTCCAAAACATCAAAAACCCAATACATATAGCTGCCCCTGCTCTACCTAGACCAGGCTACAAGTATCATACCCAAAACGACAAGCATTAGATCCATTCGATAAATTTTCTGATAGCCTTCTTTCTCCTCACCTGTTGACTTACTCTCTCCTGGGGAACCATCTCTAGATCAAAAGTCTGACAGATATGGCGGCACACCAAACACTGCGCCCTCCTCCCATAACACTCTATTTGTTGTCCCCTTATCTCCCCATATCTCTTTTAACCCTAAAACTTCCTCACTTCTTTCCTCTCCTAAGATCCAGCCCAACCCTAATTTCACCATTGAACCCAAACTTCTCCTTCCAGCAGCCCCAATGATTTTAAAGCTTTGAAAAATTGTGGCCTTTTCTCTAATGGCAAGAAAAAGTCCAGGAGATTATCCCCATGCCAAAAGCCTTGAGCCTTCCTTTTCCCTGACCTTGGAACACATTTTAACCTCCTCTCAATCACTGGTAGCTTGGAACCTGCAGAAAACAGCAAAAACACAATTGTCTTGGAATCCTCCGGTAACCAATCAACTCAAGTGGAACACGGATAGCTCTGCCATAGGCAAACCTGTTCCTTCAGGTACAGAGAGTGTGTTGAGAAACAATAAAAGCAAAGCTCTCTTCCTCTTCTCTTTCCCAGCAGGAAACTTTGACTCAAACGTAGCAGAACTCCTTGCAACAGAAAAGACCATTGAATTTACCTTGTCAGAAAATCTCCAAGATTTGAACATCATCTTTGAGACAGATTCAGCTGTGGCTTTTTCTTAGATCAATAACCCCTTCTCGGTCCCTTGGAATCTTTGGAATACCACCTCAGAGATTTTCTGTAAGTTTAAAAAACTGAAAGGTGCTTCCTTCAAGCATACTCTTAGAAGTACTAACCACTTTGGGGACCATCTGGCAAAGCAGGTAGTAAATCGCACACAAGTTTTTGGGCAAGACTTTCTTAAGTTCTAATTTCCTGCTTTGTTTTAAACTCTGTACTCATGCTCCCTGTACTGGCTCATAAGCCTCCTAATTGTACTTCCTGTCTTACATAAATAAAATTTGGCTTATCAAAAGAAAAAAAAAAAGAAAGAAAGAAAGAAAGAAAAACCGCAAATAATGCATCCGATTGCACAATTTTGAAAAGTTTGCATATCTAATATGTGTATATAATATATGTGCCTAAAATAAATTTGAGTCCGAAGTTGTTTAGGTTATTTTGGTGCACATATATCTTCAACAAATACATATTTAAAAAATTTACAAAGCCATCCATAATATAGAGTGAAATATACATATATAGGATCAAAGGGAATTATTATTCAAAAATCAGATATTACACAATATGGGGAAAGATGTCCCACAACTATCATTCAACAGACGAAGCCAGCTAAAATAAAATGTTGGAAAAATGTATAACATGGGAATTGACTCTGCGTCTAAAAAGGGTATTTTAGCATTCGTACTGAGCTACATAATAATTATAACCAATTCATACATCTTTTTACATATAAATCAAAACATTTAGAGGTGGCCACTGCACTTCCCACCCCTCCCTTTATATCCATCCCTAGGTGAGCCACCCCTTGAGGAGAATGATCATAAAATAACGTTCCTAAAGGGAAGGAGTGCCCTATATGGGCAAGAGCATTGGCAACACAATTGGCTTCCCTGTAACCATATATATATATATATAATTTAGTACTGATAAGTAATCTTCTCATCTGATTTTTTGTTTTCTTTGTTTGGTTACCTAGAAAATGAGAGAAAATTGGGTTTGTTAAGCTTTTCCAGTAGAAAGACGAAGGCTTTATTTAAATCGGATAATTAACTGATTAATGCTACAATTTCTTCCAAAATACTATTATATACTAGTATTTGTCTTTCATGTGTTGCACCGATTTGATATTGGTATTGATTTTATTTTTTCCCCATTTGAAATTTTGTAAGTCTGTTACATATTTAATACAAATCTTATTGTTTTATTTGGAAATTGAGTATTAAAAATTACTGTGTAAAAGTTATTTGGTTTTATTTTGGCATTAAAAAAGAAGTATGACATTCATAATCTACTTTTTATTTTGTTAGTTATTTTATCTCACACCATAATCTATGATGATACTATTTGCTAAATCATTCACTATACATGAATTAAGTTAAGCTAAAAAAATTTGTTAAAGAGAATTTAAAAAAATATATATATATAATCCAAATCACATATTCGTATATTTTGTTTATGCAAATTAAAAAGCATAGAACTTACATGAGATTTATATGATATATATAATTTGAATTCCAAATTTAAAATAGAACAAAGAACCAAACAAAATGAAGAAATCGAAAAATTAACCAAAAATTCTCTTATTTGTGCGATCACCCAAATATAGTTTGAATTTAAATCATGAATGTATGACATCTATTAAATGAAATAATTACATTCAAGCCACCCCCGAAAATCAATCCTACAAACTACCCATTTTAGGGGGTCGCGCGTTCTGTCTGAAGTAGGGATCAAAGGTAGCTTCATGTTCACCAACCCATAGGTCATCTTACCACCAAGAAGCCACATGTAGGATACTTTGGATGTAGATTGCGACCTTGGGATCTCACAAAGAGTCACACGCAGGTCAATCTCAATAGCATCCGGCCCCCAGGCAGCCGACCTTCACACTTGGATTTCTTGGACCCTGATAACTTCGGGATCATTCAGCCCCGATTTACATGGGGCATACTAAATCTTATTGGTTACGAGAATTCGAGATCTCATCGTCACAACTTTCCTATAAAAAGTAACTCCAAATGTTGCTCTATGAACAAAGTTACACGTTAGGCTTTCATCACCTTTTAATTTAGGATATAATTTTTTATAGTTTTATTTAAATTCCAAACAATTTGATATTTATTAATTACATAATATATTTGGATGTAGATTCCAAACAATTTGATTAGATTGAGGACTAGGCTGCTCCTCCCGGTGGAGATCTACTAGGAATCGCGGCTGTGTTGGCTGCAAATATCACAATTATTTTTATGATTAAGAATTAAATCATATGGCAATTACTAATTAGTCACTAAATAAGATTTACCTCCTGCAATAATAATAATAATAATAATAATAATAATAATAATAATAATAATAATAATAATAATAATAATAATAATAAAGAGTACGTACGTACCAGATAGAAGCCGACGAGCGGAGGTTGGCGACTCTACCAGAACAAAAAAGATGAAGAAGATTATAAGCAGAGCAGTGAAAACCTTGTCCGGAATTTTATTAGAAGACATTGCTTATGTTGGAAACTAAGCAAATTAAGGGCTTTGGAACTTCCCGTAATTTGCTTGTCTCTCATTTCCAAGTTATAAAGAACAGAGTAGCAGATATATTGTCTTTATCAATGACGATCCAATGCCATAATTTCCCGCAAAATTCTTGATTTTTTAAACTCGTTGACTTATATGCTATTATTAATTTCATAACTTGGTCTTCCCTGTGTAAAAAATTATTTTTACAGTTATGCTGAATCTTTCCAATGATTTGAACCGGTGAAGTCTCGTACTTAGATAATTTCTTTTAGATATAATTAAAAATTTAGCATTAAATAATCTAGGTAACGCAGGAAAGCAGACCATATCTTCAAAATCAAATGAATCGCAGCAACCTGACAGAAATATAAGAGGATAACTGATGAAAGAGCAGTTGAAACGCAACGAGAAGACATATACACAGTGGTGATGATTATTCATACTTTGGAACCAACGAGATTGAAACCGATATGATGGAAACGGAAACATAGAAATACCAGAATCGATGGTACTAATAGTATGATGATGATTTTTAAAAACAAAAATTAGTGTACCATATTGTATGCAAAACAAAAATAAATCTAGTTTTTATATTTCCTGATATAGATTTAAGTTGTCTTAATGTTATGTACAGGAGTACAAAGAATAAAGAATAAGCTTATTGATTGGAGTTGAAAGTGTGACTTGTTAGAAAGGGCTGACTTTACGAGCAACCTGTATCATAAATTCAGGTACAAGTCGCCTTCTCAGAGGAGCCACTGCATCTTTAGCCTCAGCTTCTGCGTCACCCGCATGAATTATCGAAACTATATCTTCAAACATCTTATCTTTCCCACCTCTCATTGGATCCTGAAGAAACACATCCGTATGTGTCTTTCCTTCGTATAATACTGATTCAGCTTCCACTCCAACTCCTTGAAGAGTCTCAGCAAATTTTTTACTGCAGTGCAGTACAAGGCATGTCCAAAAAAAAGCTTGCATAAATGACATTTAAATTTTAACTCAGATACGGAAAAGAAATTCTCCACAAGAGAACTGACCTCTCATCTACCGGTATTGAGTAATCTGCAGTTCCATGGAAAAGAACAATAGGAGGTAGCAAAGTAACTGCATTTTTTAGAAAAGGATCCTTTACAATTACTTCAGGTGAAAATCTTCGTAAAGATTCTTCTCCTTCCATTATGCTGTATGAAAATTTTGGGACCATCAGCTTATCAAAATGAGACAAAGAATAAAGGCAATCAAAGAGGCACAACTACTAAACAAGAAATGAACAAATATTTTACCTTAGGAATAGGGAACGGTATAAACCACGACTGTGGAAATAATCGACAAGGTTAAACAAATTGTACCTGTTTGCAGATATTACAGGAAATAAGTAGAGAAATAATAATTTAAAGATAAACTCAAAAGTCTTAACAGATAAAACATTTCTGAAAAATGTTTGTGGTCATTTGAGAAAAAGGATAATTTGTATGATCTAAAAAAAAAAACTAACCCTCCAGATAGTCCAAAATAAGCCTTAATCTGGGAAAGACTCCAAGTAAGGCTTTCACTTTCACTGGCTTCCTTGATTGCCTGCTCTACGAGACAACAAGCAGCAATATGTGCACCAGCTGACTGTCCCATTACATAAATTCTATCAGGGAACAACACACAGGCAAAACAACATCATGAGCTGAAATTCACTAGTAAATTAAATCTAGAAGCACTTAGAAATCATTACAAGAAAGTAGGAACAAAAAAAAAAAAAACATTACCGGTTAGGATCACCACCATATTGAGCAATATTGTTGCACACAAATGAGATGCCTTGAGAAGCATCCTTCACCATATCACTAATGGTTCCCTGAGGAAAATTTCTGCATGCACAAGGCATTTTGGAGATCAGAGTTGGGATTTCGAATGTGATATGACATTTCATTGCCATTAACAAATCAAAGGAATTATACAGAAATAACTTAAGCTTTGTCGAGTGCGTGATCATAGCATTACAAAGAGAAATCAGAACAAAAGAACCAATGCAAATTCTAACAAAGAAATGTAAATCAATCTGGAAAATAGATATTGTGAAAGGATAATGGAGATGCTGAACAGAAACCTTAGTGAAAAAACAAACTAAAAGCATCCTTCAAACAACTGAGAAGAATTATGCCAAAACCCTATCAAAATGCAAAGTTTTATAATTGAATACAGATATACAAATCCCCAAAATTCATTAACTCGACTTCTTATAAACAGAAATTAAACAAATAAGATTTTATTGAATAATCAATCAGAAACATAGAAGATTCTAACCAGTTTTCGAATGGAGACATTGAACATGCAAAGGATTACAAAGAGTTCAATTGTTCAAAAAATATAGCCTACATGGTTCGGTGGTGTATTTAACAATGAAGCGAGCACTGACGTGACAAATACCATCATAGTGACTATACAGTTTTAAGGAGAAACTGAAATATCACCACTGAACTTAATCCATTGACCTTCTATTTTTATTTTCTTGCACATAAAAGCAACTACCAACAGAAGCAAATGCTGTTGCCTACAGAAAAGAAATTACCTGTAGTCTAGGCAAGCCACTATGATATCCCTTTCCGATAACTGTTTACCCAAAAGAGAACCCCATGCCTTGTAACTGCATCAACATAGAAGGCTTACTCAAAATACATGAAAACAGGTTTATCATATAATTCATGGAAGCAAATATGAGTTGATAATGTAATTAAGAAACTCTAAAAAGACAAACTGATAGTGTTCATTAACTGATTATTTAAAAACTCTGAAAACACCAGTGGTTTTACTTTTATACTGATTCATAACTAAAATACACATCATACATCTACCAATCACACAACTAAATGTAAAGCACTAATATTTAGCTTAGAGTCTTCCAAATTCAAACATTGACAGCAAGGAATGAAAAAATAACTCACCCAATAATCCATGCCCCACCAGTTACAAATGCAACTACTGGCTTTGGCCCATTACTATTTTTTGGTAAATGAAGATCAAGCCTGCAACAAAAGTCTACGGATCATGCCAGAAACCCAAAGATTTACAAGTTTACAAGGTATGTGAACTGGCACAAGGAATGCAAAAGAAAATAAGTGAAATTCATATATCCCACCTATTTCTTGGTTGATCACCATAAACTATACTCCGCATAACTTGACTAGAGAAGAAATAGTAATATCCAACTATAAAATACACAACATAATAGTTAAGCTTAACCAAACAAAATATTTACAGATATATGATGATTGTAATGCAACAAAGAACTTTGTGCTAGCTATTCACTTCAGGTGTATGCAAGTTACAACTAGGACACTTTTATTCATGCTAGCAAAGTATAAATAAGCTACAAACCTTGAATAAAACCAGGCATAAGCATCAAAGCGTAACAACCAAGAGCAAGAAATTTCATGATCCATTTGTAACCTACCCTGAATAAAAAAAAAAAATGATTAGTAAGCACATTAGAGTTGACAATTGAGAAAGACACATGAAATCCCCAAAACCAGAAAGCAAACAGAACATAAAAAGAAAATAAATTTACAATAAATCAACATCTAATTCACCCAATCAAACCTCTCTAAGCAGAATATGGTATCAAAACCAAATTAAACAGATAATCGAAAATGGGGAGTCAAATAAAAAGTCTATCAACATCTAAAATCAATCAAAAATAGAGAAACTACAAAATTCAATAAATTTTTATAAACAAAAACAATATACCCGAGATATGTTAGGAGCTTGAGTGTCAATCTAGTAAGCAGAAACGTTTCAGAAGCAGCATGACTCACGTCACGTCTAAATGATTGACGTCGACTAGTAGTACTAGTATAAGAAAGATTTGGGAGGTTACTATCACTAGCGATCCGTCGTCGTCTTTGTTGTCGATAAGAGCTTAAAGAGACAGTAGCAGTGGAGGCAGTATTACCTGAAAAACTAAAAGTTCTAGATAATAAAGGCTTACTAGAGACTGTAGTTTCTTCGTGGAATGAAGATGAAATCAAAAGTCTAGAAGTTGGATCATCGAGAATCTCTTGTTTTAGCGATACTGTAGAGGTGGGCGCTTGTATTGGAAGACCTGGCTCAAGAAAAGAAGAGATTTTTGAAGATTGATTGACAGACAGAGGAAGAATTGGAGAGGGCATTATTATAGAGAGGAAGAAGTACGAAACAATGAGCTAAGATTGGCAAAAAACAGCTATATTTATTTCGTTTGTGCTAAGAAAGAATCTGGGTTCCAATTTATTGATTATGAAAAGAAGAAGAAGAAGAGGGGATCTGAGGCTTACAATTGAATTTGAGGCTTGAAAGGCAGTTGGTGATTGGTGTCTAAGAATTTCGTTTTCTTTACCTGTAAAGATTCGAAATTCGGGATTGGTCGTTGGTTTGGTTTTGTCCTCTTTGGGCTCGTCGTATTTTGTTTTTAATTTTATTTTATTTTCTTCCATTTCATACCATCAACCTCATTTTCTTGGTTATTAAAAAAAAAAGGGTTCTTTTCTTGGTTCATTCTAATAGAAAAGAAAACGTTGTTTTCTTGGTTTGATTTTGATAAACTGATACAGCATTTTGTTTTGCATTGAATTAGCCCCCATTCCACCTATTGTATACCATGTATACTCTTTTTTTTTTTTTCACCAATGCTACGATGGGTTACACATCTATCAATTGGTTTTCTTTTTTTTCTTTTGGTCTTACATTTTCTGTAAACTTTGTTTTACTGTAATGATTTCAATGGTTTTAATCTTTAAAAGAATTAAATAAACGGTTAAAAAATCATTAACTTATAAAAATATATATGAATATAATACAAATTTAATACTGTTTTACTTTTAAAAATTCGACATTTTATATTTATTTTTATGAATACTTATAAGTATCAATATACAATATTTCAAAAATAATAAAAATCATTAAATTTAATGAAAGCATTATTAATAAAATTAAATCTTCATAACATAACAACATAAAATGTTCTTATGATCATAATTTACAAGATAAAAATTCATTTACCCACACAAAATAAAGTAAACATAAATTAATTTAAAACAATATAACATAATTATATTCATTAAAAGGTTGTAGTAAACTAGTCATAAAATGTTAAATTGTTTATGTGTCTCTACGATATTGGCACCAATATCACTATCACCAATAGAAGGAATAACTTCATTTTCAAAATCGAGCTAATCTTTGAGATTATCTAAATCAATTCATATTTTTATATTTCTTTTAAAAATTATATTCTAAATTTCTTTTAAAAATAATTTGCAAGCATTTCAAAAAACAATTAAAAAATTTAAAACAAATTAGTGTGTTTAAAAAAAAAAAAAAAAAACGCGTTTTAAATGGGAATTTGCTAACAGAGGTTTAGACCATCTCCAACTAGATTATGTGCAGCAAAGTCTATAGTTCTTGGAATGTAGGAGAACTTAATTTCGTAGAACTTGTCTGTCAAGACTTGAATCTCATCAATTCAATCCATAAGCAAAATAGAGCCCTCAACTTATTAATCTCATTAATCACTTCCTTGCAATCTCCTTCTGTATGTTCCTTTGATATGCTTCTGTTTTTAACTTTGTGTTCATGCTCATAATTCTGCTCGTTTCTCCACTGCCGCACACCATTAGCATCTTTGAATTCCTATAATGCCAGGATTGCCGCTGCGATAACCTCCTCTTGCTTCTGAGCTTTACCTTTGAAGACCTTCGCGTTTCTGGGTTGCCATAACTGCCATAATATATGGGTTTAAGCTCTCCTCTTTGTTCCATCGTTGTTTTTCAAAGTTGCTGTACAAAATACAATATAATATTTTGAGCATTATAAAATGAGTCATGGTACAAATCACATCACAGAAAAAATATATTATAAGTATGAGATTGGGAAAATGTGGTCAAACAAGGAATTGTTCATATCAAACACTCTTTCATAACCTACAATCATAAAAGAAACAAAAGCTTCCAACCAAACCTTTAGTAAATGAAATATAAATTTAATTTTGCCATCACTTTCGGTATCAATTTGCAAATAAAGACGGTTTAAACATTCAATACTTTGTCCAAATTTTTAAGAAATGTCTAGTTAAGGAATAGTGTAGAACACAATTAAGAAGAGCAATAATGTGCTCTGAATTGTGCCAAATTGCAAACATCTAAAATAAAATTTGAATTCTTTATTACAAAACAAACTAAAATATATTAAATAGACATTGGAGTTTTCATTTATTTGTCACATTCTCAATCTCTCATAGTACAGGAAGATATAGATAAAATGACACTTAAATTTCATGGTCTACAATTTTCCTAAGTAACTAATTAATTTTTATTCTTTTTTTCTTTTTTACTTTCCAACTAAATCTTTTAATGTCATTATGCTTACATATTACGGCTGTGTTCAAAATCAGCGTTTAAAATTAAAAAAATGATAGAAAATTGGCCTAAATTTGAAATGTGGACGTGTGAAAAGAATTTGCATATCTATTATGTGAACTCTTAATGGTAAATATAAACGCTAAATATAAAACCTAAATCTAAAATGCTAAACCCTTTAGGGAATTCGTCATTACTTTATATACTGTCACAAGTTCGCATAATCAGTATGCGAACTTGTGTAAAAAAAATAATATTTTATTAAATTCACATACTCTATTTACAAACTATTGGAAGTCACAAATATAATATGCAAACACTTTATTTACTATCCACATTTAAATTTTTAACACTTTTTTATATAAACCTATATATTACATATCGATAAGAACTAAGCCATGCATTATACTTAGCAAAAGATTAAACTTATTGCGTGCTCCATTAATATTCTATTTTTAATGGATATCCGTCCATAACATGGTCACATTATGTCAATAAATAAACTTTCATATTTGTTTCTTTTTCACCTATACCCTTCCTTTTCCTTTTAGGTTACTTCTAAAATAACCTAAACACATCATCATTTTCTTCTTATGGCACGATCCCAATAAGTAACAATTAATTTAAATTTCATCAAAATTTTAATAAATAAAATCTTATGTAGATTTTTTTAACCAATATTATGAAGGTAATACATAAAAAAAATTACTACACAAAATTTACATAAATCTATGTATTATCATTGGACGAGACAATATGAAAGTTCAAGAAGAGTACAGGTAAAATACCATAGTCTAGTTTGAGAAGCTGATGAACAATACGTGTGTAGTCTCAATGCAACCAATGGAACTGTTACCATAACCCTTATTGCTTCAGCCCTCCATCAAAACATCTCAACACACCAACAATGAGCGAGAAACCCATTAATATTACTGCAAAACAGTGATCCAATTTCTATCAGGTCCACATTTCTGCAAAAGACAAAGCACACGAGTAAGAAAAGAAACAAAAATAATAAAACATAACCTATAATTTTATTTTTTCTCTTCTGTGATTTGTAGGTGATAAAAATAAAAAATAAACTTACATTCCGGCAATAATCTAATAAAATTGCACAAGTATAAGAACATTAGCAACAAATAATCAGCCTCTTCGTGCAAAAAGTGTTAAAGATATCACATTAAACAGACAAAATGAAACTATGATCACCTATATCTAGATTAGATAATGACATCAATACTTTTCTCTTTCACTTATTCTATAATAAACCATTAATGAAAAATCTTAAAACCAAATATATGCAAAAATGTAAAAAATGTGAGTCTTTAGAACAAAATAGATGAAAGGCCACAGCATCACTAACTAATGCATAATAAATAAGAACATTTATTATTTATTTGTTCTTAAATAATAAATATATTTATTGGTTTGTAATTGATATTAACTTTGGGGACTAACGGATCAATTTTATACAATTATTGGGTGCCACTGGGACATTTTACATATATTCATTAGCATTTCTTGTGTCATTATTTATTGCCATTTATTTCAAAATCAATAGTCATTGAATCTAAAATGTGCATTATAGCCTCTAATACTAAGTAGTGAGTAGAAGAGTGAGGTTTTTAGATGGATAATCTTGAAATCTTTTTTTCCACAAACATATATCAAACTAAGAATTGGGAAGATTCATTATAGAACAATAAGGTGAAAATCATTTGTAAGAGACATTCCTTCAAACATCTCTTGGGCAAATTTTAGAACCCAAAAACTTTCAATATAATTCTACTATGTACGTAGTCCTAAGATAAAAAATAAACATAGAAACCAATATCCAACACAAAATAACAAATTACATGTGAGTACATTAGAAAATAAAATATTACCCAAAATCAATAACATGCAAATAACAAATCTAAATGAAATAATCCAATATTTACCTTTAAACCTAAAATAGATAAATACATAACACAAACAAATCAATTGCATGCAATTCGAGACACTAAAAATTAAAGAAATTCAATACTCCCTCCGTCCCATAATGTGTCTCAACTTCACAACTAAAAATTTTATAAATAATTTGAAAAAGGCTTATCCAAAAAATTATAAGTCTTAAAAAAAAATTACATCTACTGTTTATAAATTTAAAACCATTAAAAATGTCATAATTAATTTTAAAAAGTTTGATAAAAATGTAAGTTAAGAAAAAAAAAACATAAACTTACTATATAATAACAATTTATAAATATTAAAAATTTATTAAAAGTTTATTACAAGTTTAAAAAATTAAAAAAAAAACAACTGGTTGAGAACAAAATGTTACAAATGGTTATTTTTATCAAATATAAAAAAATAAAGGGAAGAAAAAATAAGTTTAAAGAAGGTTTATAAATGGTTAATTTTAAAAAGGTTTGTAAAAAACTTATTAGTAGTTTGTCGACTTGGTTGCTTTTTGTTTGTCCAAGTTACTTGCTTTTAAGTTACTTGTTTTTGTGTTAGTAGTTTGAAAAAAGAAAAAAAATGTTGCAGCAATCAAAACATATATGAGATGCTATTAGGATTAATTATTTGGGAAGAGTTGCTGTCTTTAGACACTTTCTTTTTATGGAAACATTTTGAGCAGGAAGCACGGGTAGATGGAAAAACATACCGAATAGACTTATTAATTATTACTAGTTGACATTAGTTTACAATTAGCTAATTACTAGTTTATTACTGGTTGATTACCTCCTGAAACGGATTATAAAAAACTATGTTCTTGGCCTAATAGAACAATTATCAAGATAAATTGCAATTCTACAAGGAACATATGCATTTTCTCAATGCTCAATAAGAACATGTGATTGTAGTGTGTTATCAGTACATTTTCACATTTTCAATTCATTAAACAACTTAGGCAAATTATAAAGATAAATCAGGTGCCCATAGTATTAAATATTTGCCTATACCCGGTATATGAATTAATATTATATACCAAACTAATCCCATTTTAAACTTTTTAATATTTAAAATAATTTTATACTTTTCCAAGAATAGTCTTTGTTTCTAAGTCACTTTTTGAGTTAAAAAACAGCTGATTAATCAACAAAGTTTAAAAAAAAAAAATAATGATCCCTCATCTAATCACCGATTAGAACCTAAGTTGAAAATTTTAGCTTAGGATGATTCAATAATAAAACAAAGTCAAGTGAAGCCACTCTAAACACACATTCAAACATATAAGTATAATAAAATTTTTGAAATTTTATTTTCACTTATAAATTAGGTTAAAATCGATGAAAGAAGGAAGACATATATGCCTCTTCCAGTTGCAACATTTCTTCACATTAGAATAGAAGTTGTTGCTCTTTCTTTCATCCTCCTTCGCCTTCACACTGCAACCTACATAATATTGTGAGTTTGTTTTAAAAATATCCCAAAAAACTTACAATTAAAAAATAATAATTTGCTGAGGTCAAAATATACACACCTAGGTGTAACCACGTGCATGTTACATTTAGTTTACCATGAGTTTCCAAAAATCCAATGCAAATTGCGTCCACGTTAGCAATACAAGGCTGATGGGTGGCGGAAAGTTCAACCCGTGTGACAGTTTGATTTGGATGACGTTTATCTAATTTGGTACCTCCAATCTTAGAGCTCTTTCAATTTTGGGCAAAATTTGAATTTCGTAGTACGATTAGTTAATCTCCAATTTTTTTGGGTGCTTCTGTATAAAGTTGAAATTGGATTAAAATTGAAAATAGGCCTAAAATTTGTGATGAAATTATTGGATAGGCCAAGAATATTATAATAATTTTGCTTATTCATACTTTCAATAAATGAAATTTTTTCTATTTAAATTTAAAACCTCAAATTTAAAGATTTTGTCTAAGCAACATATCCTACTAAAATTCAGGAAAACCAATTCCCTCAATGTTTAAAACAACCAAAATAATTTGTAAATTAAAAAAAAAAAATTAAATGAGACAAAAGATTGGGATGGTGTTGTTAAATTTGGGCACCGACTCATACGCTTTAATTTCTAATTGGAAAGGAACATTTGTGCAACCAACATACGCTTCATTTCTAGACATCAAAAAAGGAAAGGAAAGTGGAATTTTTTTTAAAAAAAAAAAAAATTGTAGGGTTTTTTGCAAGTGCTTCCCAACTTTTTTTTTTTTTTCCCTCTTCTTTCTTTCTATTACTAATTAAAGATTTAAAGCATTGTCTTGTAAGTCACTTTTGAGTTATATAAAATATATGGGATGCTAGAAAGCCTTTGAAAAACTGTTTATTTAATCATTGTTAACAAGTAATTGAAAGATTAAAATCATAAATTGATTAACTAAACCTAAAACGTAACCAACTCTAAAATGTTACTTAACTTCTTGAATGCAAAGGAAGAGCCGAAGAGGTGTCAAATCTAAGTAGGGTTGATTGCCAGATGTGGACAAAGTAATTAAAAGTAGGATTATAAGTTACATAATATAACTATACTTACTTTATAATTATAAGCTTAAAAGGCAGCTTCTTGGACGAAATAGAGATGGTTTTGACCTTAAAGTTGGGTCAAAAGACCAAAGTAAAGTGATGCTATATAGCTTATTACATGATAGAAAAGTTCACTTACCATCGTTGCTTTGCTTTTGTTGAGCCTTATAAGACAATGTACTTTGCAAAGTTGAAAACTTTTAGATTTGTCATTTCCTAAATGCATAATTTTGCCGGATACTTACTATTTGATCAAATCTACTACTTTTTTTAATTATGTTTTTAAAATCTTACTAATCAATCTATCTGCATTAATTCCATTAAACAATACTGCTGTTTTATTAATTTTTGTTAATTTTTTTATAATGCTGTTTCATTAATTTTATTGTAGTATCACTTAAATTAAATAATTAGATGAAATTAAATGAAAAATTTAACTCCTCTTGAACAAGTTTTTGCTACATTAAGGCGTAAAATTTTAAAAAGGAAGCTTCAATATATTACTCCATAATACCACATAGAGTAGCAATTATGTTATTTTACAGATAGTTTAAATCTGAAATTGAAATACTTTAATTTAAAATTTATTGCATGTGAAGTAAACTAAATTATCTCAATTATTTCATCAAAAAAAAAAAAAAACTAAATTATATCAATTTTGGAGGGGTTATATATATATTGTGTTTCTATTTATAAGTCGAAAGCAAAAGTTTGAAACTCAAATAGATTCTGAAAGAATATTCTTTTTCTCTGGTTGCTAATTCTTTGATTTTGGTGAATGGCAAAGCCACATGCAAAAGGGAAATGATTAAGAAAAAAGGTAAATGGAAATGGATTAAAAATCTTGAATTCGGAAAATACTGTAATTTTGTTTTTCACTTTGACTTGGCATGCGTTTTATATTAAAACATTGTTTGGTTGGGGTATATAACTATGTTATTTTCAAGAATTTTGAGTTTTCTTCATAATAATTGTTTTTTGTTTTCTAAAAAGAAAAATCACAAATGAATATGGTATAGGACCCAAAAAAAATGACTGAGTAGGAAATGGGAACCAGGAGGTGGAGAGAGGGAGGAAGTGAGTGTGGCGGTACAATTCTTTCAAAATGTGGAATCAGAACCAAATTGGTAAATCAGTTTCGACTTCGGTTTTTATTTATTTAATTCTAAGTTTTGTAGTTTTTATTTTAGGCTCGATTTCAGCAAATATCATATTATAAGAATTATAATTTTAATAAGTACTTATTTAAAATAAATTATCTTCAACTTGTAAAATAATATATTCTATTAATGAAAAAGTAAAAGTTATTTTTTATATAAAAAAAGCAACTAAGAACATTAACAATGGAGAGTCTCAAATCTCATTTTCTCAAAAAGTTCTCAAATTTTCATAATTAAAAAATATATATATGAAATAAGACAGCAGTCCCAATTTTCCTTTTGGGTAACAATTTATGGGTACTCTCTCTATTTAATATTTTGAATTAACATTTTATTATTACCAATGCAGCTTTTGGAGAACAATTAAGAACCTTATTGCTTATGTTCTAGTAGACTAAATAATATTATGAATTATAGCGAAAAGTTTTATGCATTAAATAAATGCTGATAAGGTAATTAAATGATTAATATGAGTACTAAAATAAAAATTATTTAAAATGTAGTATTAGCCAAATAATAATACTTAAATTGTAAATTGAATTCTAAATATGTTGCTTTTACAATAATAAAAATTACTTATTTCATACAATTCACAAGTATAATACATATTTTAGTATAAAAATAAATTAAATGAGACACAAAAAACCAGAGCAAACAACTCTCCAATGAGCTCTTAAAAAAATAATATGAGCTTACCTTTTTACATGCAAATTGACGAGGACACTTTTCTGTTCCCCCAACTGAACTCTCACTTTGCTTAAAAAAACCTCAACTCTCAAGTTAATTTTATTTCAAGTTTTGTAAGTTTTTTTATTTGTCTTAAAATTAATTTTTGTTTCAACTTTATTATTAATTTAATAAATTTAATTTTAGTAATATTATAATTTATTTTTGAAAGTATATCCTAATTTATAAAGATGAAATTGACAAAAACAATTAACTTAATCTATCTAATCCTCTCATTCCATTTTTTATTTTATTTTATTTTATAAATAGAATTATTTTTTTTTTTTAAAAAAAAGAGAGCAAAATGGAGTACAAACTAGCTAGAATCATCCTAGGATAAGCTTTTCTTATCACAGATGTTTATATGGTAAGATTTGGCGCTGCTTTTGTGGAGGCCAAAGCAATTAAATATGCATGGTATTGATAAAGACATTGATTAACCTATTTTCTTTTCTAACTTGGAATATTAACAATTCATTAGAAGCATCTAAATTCCAATGAAGGTATATCCTATTTTTGTTAATTCATTAAATTTCTCTAAGCTGCATCAAATTTATTACGTCATCATCCTTAAATTAATCCGCTAGTTTAATGACAAATTAGCATAATTAATTAATAATGACAAAGAAAATGTCAGTACAATTAATCAGGAAAGAGAAAATGATTTCATACTTATTAATAGACTAGTTATTAGTTAAGGTAGAACCATTTGTATAGAATGATTACTTCACGTACTAACTTGTATATAAAACTGAGTTAGAACCATAGTTATTGTAATTTTTCTTTTTTTGGCAGCTTATCTATTATGATATTAGAGCGTAACAAGAAGAAAATATCTCGAAGTCTCTCAAAACCTAATTCTTCCTTCATTGTTGTGCTTCCTTCTTTCATCAGAAATTTCATTGAGATCATCTTTTCTTCTTGTTTTTTTTATTTGATTAGATAATGAAAAATTTAGGTATTAGATTTAATTTTCGAGATTCAGAATTTTATTTTTCATCTTTCTTGATTTCTGTTGGTATTCTTCTTAATTGTTGAGAAATTTTTTATGAGTTGATGAACATTTCTTTCAATTTTCACTATATTTTTTTAATTTCTCGTTTGTGAAGTCTTTAATTGATTTTATTGTTCGTTTTTTCAACTTCTGTTTTAAAATTCTAAATCCAAACTTTTAATTTGTTCCAAATAATTCAAATTATTTTATTATGGCTGAAGATATTCCTAGTCCATAATCCTAAGCATGTACTGATGCATGCCAAAACGTCTCAATCATAAAATTATGAAAAGATCGTTTATTCTTATTCACAGAACATATATATACTTTCCTAATAAAATTTAACATTTTGTCTCTCTAATAAATTATATTTTTAATTCCTTCTAATTCTAGCTAGGCGTCGAACATACCATGGAAGGTACTGGGTACGTGATTCTTGGTAGGCATACTTGCACTAATTAAATATAGGTATCGATACGTACTTATATTCAGATAATCATATCTTATCAATTAGCTTTGTTATAAAAATATCCCATTTATTTAAAAATAAAAAGAAGATTTCTATAAATTTTTCTAGAGAAATTTTACTTTGTCAAAATAATGACGGAAATATTCTTAATCTACTGAATTTGGCCTACTCATACTCGTACCAAATCAGTTCAGGAATAAGTAAAATACTTGCACCAAATATTTTCTCCATCCAATTCAAAATAACATACACCAAAATTTAAAAGGAAAAAAAAGTATCCGACATATGGTATTAATTCATTGAATTACCTTACATATTTACACGTTATATACTGAATTCCATCCCAACTATCGAGAAGATTTGGTGGTTCCTAATACATATGCAAGAATCAGAATACCTTACTCAAATTATATGATAGCACATGAAAGATGCAAAGTGAAGCATATACTTAGAGACATCCTAGGAGTGGCCATAGTCTAATGTTGTACATTTTATTTATTTATTTATTTATTATTATTATTATTATTATTATTATTATTATTATTCAAAGAATTATGCTTTTAACTAAACGGTAGTTATGCAAGTATATGCTTCTACTGAATCCATCATCAACCTGTGGAACAAGGATATAACAAAGATTATTCAACTTACCTTTTTTTTCCCCTTAAAGATGGATGATAAGTATTATACTTTCATCACCAATCTGCCTATCAAGAATATTAATTTTCCTTTCAATTAAGTGGACTTATATTAACGCCACTTAATTATTACTTATGTCATTTTATTACTAAAAAAGAAGTTAAAAAAATGATATAAAGTTTGTATGTGTCGAGATACAACGAATAATATGTCATTCTTTTCTACTCTGTCAAGTTGTTTGTCAATACTTGTAGTTTTGTCATTTTGACTTTTGAAAGAACACTTATAAATAAACAGTATATTATTGCTTTTTAAAAAATAACTTAAATGCAAAAAAAAAATTTTAAATAAATAGATAAATGACTAATCTTTAAGTTAAAAGGTGTTTTGAAATAAGTTAAAATAGGCTAACTTATTATTTTTTATAGTTTAATATAAGAGTTACATATACATATCACAGTTATTTACCCATTTATAAATGTAACTCTAATTATAAGTGTTATAAGCCGCTATATTTAGATATTGATTTGTAGTTAGTAAGTTAAAAAGGTGAAGTGGTTTATTAACCTCCAAGAAGTATATATGGAGTAGGTTTCAGGATAAATTTTGAAGTGCTGATACAGAAGAGACAGAATAATCCAAAGAATCCAATGCTTAGAATCACTTTCCTGCACATTGGAAATAATGCAAACCAAACATTATATACTTTCAGAACTTTAGGTCCTTCGGGATCTTAAATCTTGGAGCTTCTTTCTGGATATAGTTGTCCTTCAAGATTGGCATCTCATTCTTGCATCGATTAATTTTTTTATTTTATTTTATTTATATAACTTTTTCTATAAAAAAAAAAATAATTGGGGGTCCAGTGTACGATGGTCTATAATTTAACATTAAGAATTTGAGATATGGGGTTCAGATTTTTGCTATTTAGGCTCCAAAGTTTATAATTTAAATGTACATAATCAAATTTTTTACGAGTATATAAAAATAGACGTGGAATGATGAGAATATGTAGGAGCTCGTGCAATTCAGATATCTATGAAGATTGGATTAAGAAAGCATCTTCTATCATTTTTTATACCTTAATGTTTTTATTTATTTAGGTAATTGTATTGAATAGTCACGTGGGGTTAAGATAGAGTGAATTTTAATATATACTATGGGTACAACTGAAAAATGGAACGAAATCGGTAGAATTTAGAACCAAATCGGACAATGTCCTTTTAAATGCATTGATTTGATTACTGAATATCAACTATATGTATTGTACGTGGATAGAGCAGTTGCATTATACCTAAATAAAGCTGTTTGAATTTTTTCATTTACCAATTTTGGATTGATATATAAATGCATTTACTTTGGTTTTTTTTTTTAAAGGTGCATTTACAACAAAAATCTCGTACAATAATAAAAAAATAATAATTTTCATTGGATTGGAAAAGAAGTTAATAGTACTAATCCATAATTATTTGGTTTCATAAATATGTGTGCGCGTGCGGTCGGCCAAATGACTGAAGTGTACACATTATCTCGTGAATCTTACGATACAAATTAGTTTTTTTAATCATAGTTTTTTAATCCTAGTTTATCGGATAACTAGAGCATCCAACTAACCATTTGAACCACTGTTCTCCTCACACAAGTTTGGTTATTTTTAACTCTTGTAATGTTTTAATATTTGATTTATTAAATTTTTGCTTTTGAAATTTTTTATTGAAAATATTAACAGTTGATGTCTTTTCACTTAAATCATAAGTTAAGCAAAAATTCTAACCCTAAACAAAGAAAAGAATGACAAACAGTAAAAAGAAAAATAGATAATTAGAATAAATAATGAGGAAAATATAAAAAGAAACTGAAATCAGAGAGAGATAAATTGGTCGTAAAGGAAATTGTAGGTTTGTAACAATAAATAGAACATTGAAAGAGTGGATGAAGAAGAAGATGATAATGTTAATAATGAGTAGAAGAAAAGAGAGAGGTGGTTCGCTAGTTGGACGCACCCAAAATTATTATGCTTTCTGATTCAGACCATCATTTTCATGTCTTATAATTGGCTCCACAATTCCTTAAAGCCTTAGATTTGGTTTTCTCTGTCTTTTTTTTTTTAACTATATTATATTACAAAAATAATTAGGTGGACTAGTTAATCACAAATTTTATTTTTCTCTAATCTATCATTTTTTCTCTGAGTAAAAGACATTAATGTTCTTTTACAATAAAAATTATCGTGCCACTTATATTTATCAACTTGATTAATTGATTCGGTAGATCTAAGAATTTCTCTTATGTTACATTCAACATATGAATTATTGATATCTATTCTTGAAAAAGACACTATCTTAATTTGATCCATCTCCATCAAAGCATTTTTGACCCATCCTTTTTACAAAAATCTTACATAAATTAATCAAAAAAGTCTTCTTACTTATATATGATTTTAAAGGTTCGTCGTCAATCAATGGTTTCAACTTTTTGAAGGATTTGAATTTTAAAATGCTTAAACTGTACCATTTTTCTAATTTTGATTTTTTTTTAATCTGAATTCTAATTTTGAATTAATTTTCATAGAGACTGTGTAAAACATGTATCATATGTTTTTTTTACATAGATAGAGAAAAAAGTTTAAGGTAGAGAATCAAACTCAAAATACATTCTACTAAGTATCGTGAATTAGGCCAACCGAGCATAACTCTTGCCCTTTAAATTTATTTATTAATAATAATAATGATTATAGTGAATTCATATGGTTTAGCTACTTTCTATGATTTCATTGTAGTAAAGTAAATATAGATGTGGGGAAGGGAGAAAGCACCAAAAAACAAAAAAAATGGGTAACGAATCTTTGAGTCAGCCATGCACCTTAGGCACGCTGTCAATTTTCCACAATTATAACAACTAAATCTGGTTGAAGTGGAGGACAAATGAAGGGCAATGGCATTTGTAGTTTAGGGCTAAAAGGTCATGTTGACAAGTCGGAGGTGGTAGACTTTTTTTTTATAATTGTCTGTATAAGAAGGGAACACACCAACAACATATTATTGTCTTCGAATCAAAACAAGCAGAATTACTTCTGCATTTCTCACTTTTTTTATAATTTAGTTTCATGTTTTTGTGTTTTCAAATATTTTAATACATTGTATCTAACTTTCAAAATTTATCCATCCATTTTCACCATTAAATTATTTTTAAAATATTAATAAACTATCTTATGTCATCTATTATACTCCCTCTTTTTTAATATAAGAATTCCATATCTATTTTGGAAACTAATAAGAATACCATTTATAAATGTACATTTATACTCAAATTAAAAAATAATAATATTAAAAATTATTTAAAAAGTTCTTAATGTTAGAAAATAGATTTAATTTAATGGAATGAATTGTTCTTCATTGCTTTTGTTCTATGCAAAGTTATGTATATATACATCACAAGCAGATCATTCACAGTTAATTGTGAATGGTCTGTTTTGTTATTTCACTGATTTTATTTCCTATTATAATTTTGATCTGTAATAATTAAGGATTCTATTTGATTCTTATCTTGATTGGTCTTGATTCTGTTTATATTTTATCACTCCCCTCAAACTGAGTTATCGGATCACAGATGCTCAGTTTGGAAAGAACGTTGTTAAACACCCGAACTGGCACTGCTTTAGTTAATATGTCCGCCAGTTGTTCTTCTGACTTTACGTATGGTAGCCTAATGACTCCATCTTCTAGCTTCTCTTTGATAAAGTGTCTGTCTGTTTCAATATGTTTAGTACGGTCATGCTGCACTGAATTTTCTGAAATGCTGATTACAGCTTTGTTATCACATTTAAACTGACATGCTGTTTGTACTGGAAATCCAATTTCTGCCAACAATTTTTGTAACCATAGTATCTCAATTAATCCTCTAGCAATAACTCTGAACTCAGCTTCCGCACTTGATAAAGCTACGACCTTCTGCTTCTTGCTTTTCCAAGTTACCAAGTTTCCTTTATACCAGGGTAAAGTACCCAGATGTTGATCTCCAATCAGTTGGACTTCCAGCCCGGTCAGCATCTGTATAGCCTTGGATTTCAAGGTGCATATGATTTTGAAACAACACTCATTTTCCTGGGGAACCTTTCAAATAACGGACAATTCTTAGTGCAGCATTCATGTATTGTATTTGCGATTTATACATAAACTGGCTAATTACTCCTACTGCATAGGCAATGTCAGGCCTGGTATGCGATAGATAAATGAGCTTTCTAACTAGTCTTTGGTTTTGCTCTTATTTGTCTGCTTACTATTCTTATCAATTTTCTATCCATGATTAACTTCCTTGGGTGTTTCTGCTGGTTTATACCATCAAGCTTGTTTCTGCAAGTAAGTCAAGAATATACTTTCTTTGAGAGATAAATATCCCCCGTTTAGATCTGAAGACCTCTATTCCTAGGAAGTATTTTAATCTTCCTAAGTCCTTCATTTCAAATTCCTTGAACAATTGTTGCTTGAGCCTCATTATTTCTTCAAGATCACTTCCAGTGATGATCATATCATCTACATAGATTATCAAGCATATGACTAGATCATTTCTTCATTTTAGAAATAAAGTATGATTTGAATTACTCTGCTTGTATCCAATTCTCTTCATGACTCTAGTGAACCGGCCGAACCATGCTCTTGGAGATTGTTTCAACCCATAAAGAGCCTTTTTCAACGACATCATTCTCCTGGTCTAAAGTCTTTTGAAAATCCGGGAGGAGCTTCCATGTCAACCTCTTCTTCTAGATCACCATGCAAGAAGACGTTCTTCACATCAAGTTGATACAAAGCCACTCCTTGTTAGCAGCAATGGAGAAGAGTACTCTAATTGTATCAATCTTTGCAACTGGAGAGAATGTCTCAAAATAGTCAATTCCATACGTCTGGGTATATCCTTTTGCGACTAGTCTAGCTTTATATCGTTCAATGGAACCATCAGCTTTATATTTGACAGTTTACACTCATTTGCATCCTACTAGTTTTTTTATCAACATGTAACCAGCATTTTTCCCAGGTGTCATTCTTGGTAAGTGCCTCCATCTCAGTGTTCATTGCCTATTGCCACTTCATTTCTTGCTGAGCTTCCTCCACTGTTCGAGTTATTTTTATTAAGCATATCGCCGCATTAAATGCCTTTGCTTTCTTGGACAAACTTTCTTTGGCGAAACTCGCCACTGGGTATCTCAATTTTCTTGGTCCAAGTTCTGGTTCATAATGTTTAGGTGATAAACTTCGATTAATCCTACGAGATAGTATGTACCCAGCCTGTACTTCCTGCACATCATTAGTTTCATTAGTAGTAACAGGTTGAGTATCACAAGGAATACTTACTTCGGGAGTAACTGATTCTTATTCCGTATTGTCAAGAGTCTCAGACACAAGAGCATTGGAGTAGCCTGATTCCGGAGGTAGCACTTCATAGTCCGAGATAGTCTCAGTACTTGCTTACTCTGTTTGGACTGGACCTGGCAAGTTTAGATTAGTCACCTGTCTTGAACTAATAAGCCAATTTAGCGAGTCAATTTATTTAGTCTCCCCTGACCTATGAATTGGTGCTGAAAGTAATATTCTGTTTCCACAAAGCCACAATCCATAGTAACATGCATAGTTCGGGTAGTGGGGTCATAGCATTGGTACCTTTTTTTTTAGCCCCATAACTTACAAACATACATTTGATAGCACATGTATCGATTTTTGTTTGATGCATCTGTGGAACATGGACATAGACTGTACAGCCAAAGATCCGATGAGGAAGAGTAAGGCTAGATGAAGGTTGGGAAAGTTGGGCTAAAGTATCAAGTGGTGTACAGAAACCTATCACTTTGATTGGCAATCGGTTTATTAAGTAGGCAGCAGTGGCAACAGATTCTGGCCATAAATTCTTTAGTACATTGGATTCCAACATTTGAGCTCGGGTCATTTCTAACAAAATTCTATTTTTTCTTTCTGCAACACCATTTTGCTGTAGAGTATTAAAACATGTGGTTTGATGAACCAACCCATGATTGCTAAAAAACTCCTGCATGTTATGGTTAATAAATTCTCCTCGATTGTCGGATCGCAGTATACAAACCTGTTTTTGAAACTGTGTTTGAACAAGATTATAAGGGCAAATGATATAGGGTCCCATTATGTCCTGGTATAGGTACAGGACCCCAAACATCAGTGTGAATAAGGGCAAATGATACTTCAGTCCTTATATTGTTTTGAAGGAAGACTTGTCTATGAATTTTAGCAAGAATACACGTTTCACAAGTTATAGAATGTTTAGTTTTGTAGAAACGAGGAAATAACATCCTTAGGTACCCAATGGAGAGATGTCCAAGCTTTCGGTGCCATAGCCATACTTGTTAGTCAACAGTCCCATGAGTAAGCATAGCAGTACCTTTTGTGTCCATCTCATCCATGAAGTACAAGCCTCCATATTTCGTAACATACCCAATTATCTTCCCGATCTGAATCTCCTGTAAAACACAAAAATTCGGATGCATTAGAACAGTACAGTTCAGCTTCTTAGTAATATGGCTTATAGACAAAAGTTTATGTGACAAACTGGCACATATAAACATTTAGAAAGCTTAATTGTGGATGAAAGCTCAATTCCCCCTTCCCCTTTTATAGAAGAATATCCCCCATTGGTACTTTGAATAAAAGTCTTTTCTGCTTTTATTTTGGTTTTGAAATCTGTAGGGTCAATCGACATTGTGTCTGTGGCCAGCAATCAAGAATCCATTTTTTTCCATATTATTATGCAAGGCCTTTTTTTTGTTCAAATGTAAGGAGGAATACGCCATATTAAATTTGTCAAGTCCTGTTTTGTTGAAAATGGAAACTCTAGGGACTAAACAGAAGTTTTCCTCCCTTCTGGATCCAGCTAAATTACTGCCCAAATAAGAAAGGCTTAAGGGTAATTTACCCTCAAACCCTTTCTTTTCCTCTGCCATTTCTTCATTTGTTCCAGCCGCTCTTGCTCTAATTACTGACTCTCTCTCTCTCTCTCTCTCTCTCTTTATTGGTTTGGAAACTTTCGTTTCCTTACCTTCTGTGACCGCTTCGCCTTCACCTTTCTTCTCAACACCTCCAGAATGCCTCTCTCCCATTCCAAAGCGCCTCTCTCCAATGCTAGCTATGGTAGCGCACGTGTTGCCCGCTGTTACTACCACCGTTCTTCCCCCCTTTGTCCCTCGCTTTTTCCCATCGGACCACCAGTCTGGATAGCCGATGCTTTTAAAGCAACCTTCTTTTGTGTGGCGTGTACCATCACAGTGACTACACTTGAGTTTCGATCTGTCCACTTCATTACCCCAGTGTGATGATTTGGCCATTGATTTGGCCGGATCTGACCGGGTTTAGGTCATAAACCCATGGCTGAGTTGTGATCCTTTTGGGTTTAATTCTCCTGGGTTTGAGCCTTCCATACCCAGAATACCCCTTCTGGCTGTCTCTCTCCTGATGATGGCGTAGGCTTGTTCGACTAAAGGAAGAGGTTCCATCTTCAGGATGTCTCGCCGCTCCGTTTCATACCGGACATGAATCCCAGCCAGAAACTGGAACAATTTTGTTTCTTGCTGGATCTTACTGTAAGTATTAATATCTTTCTAGCACCTCATCGGGTTTGGCATCCGACGATCAATTTCTTTCCAGATCGCTTGTAAAGTGCCAAAATATTTTTCAAATTGTTATTTCTCCCTGTTTTGAAATTATTTGCCTTGACTGTTAAATCAAATATCTGCAAGGACTCACTGCTGGTTTGAAAAGTTATGGTCAAATTGTTCCATAACTCTCTGGCCGTTGAATGTTGAACATACTGTACAGCTAATTCTGCTTCTATATTTTCGATTATCCATGAGAAAACAATCGAATCTAACTGTTTCCATTTTATGTTGGTCTGATCTGAAGGCAGAGGTGTAGCTCCCAGTATGTGGTTGAGCTTCCCTCTGCCACTGATGTCTATCTCCATGAGGTGTGCCCAAAGAGTATAATTGAACTCATTTAATTTTACTGTGAGATTCACAGAAGGATTGCTGAATTCTGTTGAGCTTGATTTGGTTGTGAGGTTCTGGATGATCTGCAATAGTTGAGTAGCAGATGCATCCATTCTAGGTGTTTCAATTGCTCCTGTTGAACAGGATTCATCTTGATCACTCATTTTGGTAGATGATGAAGCCAAAAATTGATCACAGTAGATTGTAAATCAACCAAGGCTCTGATACCACGTTAGAAAATAGATTTAATTTACTGGAATGAATTGTTCTATATTGCTTTTGTTCTGTGTAAGGCTATGTTTATATACATCACAAGCAGATCATTAACAGTTAATGTGAATGATCTGCTTTGTTATTTCACTAATTTTATTTCCTATTACAATTTTGATCGGTAATAATTAAGGATTCTATTTGATTCTGTTCTTGATTGGTCTTGATTCTATTCATATTTTATCACTTAATTTGTAATTTTTTAATAAGATTAATGTAATTTTAATATGAAAAAATTTAAGATATGAGCCAATGAAATCAATAGCTAATTAAAATTTTTAACCGCAATAACTAAAAATTTACCAAATATCTAATATCTAACTATAGATACTCAACAACTAAATGAATCGCACCCTCAGTCACATTTGATTGAAATTGACACAAAATGGCAAATTACTTTATTTGCCATAAACCTAGTTGACTTGGAAGTAGTCGTGAGTAGAGGTACGAGCTAATTTGAGAGAATTAGTTTCTGGAGTACGAGCTACCATTTTATACTATGGACTATTACTCTCTTATAATCAAATTAAAGGCCAAATTAATTATTGTACCAAAAATTTTAAGCAGTTTAGATTTGTTTGAAGTCTTGTATTTGAGATCTATCATACGCAGCTATCTCCATTAGAAGACTCGCCTATCATTAACAAGTGCGCAATTCAGAAGTATGTATATTATTACTCCACCTCTCAACAATTACAAATATGAAGTATTATATGTTATTTTAAAGAATAAATAAATAAAAATATAAAGAACCTAAAATCTATCTAGAAAATAGTATATAAAAGCACAGTTCAGCTGGTTGAATTACTGGTCTTCAAATCTTGTAATGTATATACTAAAATGGAGAATTATACCTGTAGAGAAAATAGTAGTAGAGAATTTCAGGAAAAATTATCTTCTGTACTGTATTATTACAATGTGTATTTACAGTGTTCTAGACTATGCTAATATATTGGGCCCGTATTATTTACAGTGGGCCGAGTATAAGGTACATATATTAAGTAAAAATATGTAACCCCAACTCCTTTTACTCTTTTCTTCTTCAGCCGTCCTCAACATCTTTATTCCTGAGCTTTCTTTCATTCCTATTATACGGTTCAATACTTATCAAATTATAATATTAATTTTTAATTTTTTTAAATTTATGTTGAATGATACGGATAAGCGACTGCTTTCATTTGGAGATTAAAAGAGATGTATATATCAGATAAAAAAAACATCTTTTTTATTTCAACTAAAATTCTGTTGATACTTCTTCTTCACTTTCTGCCTTTTAAGGTTATTACCAGTGTTCATCACCAATGACAACCTTCATTCCTTCATTTTCTTTCTTTTTTATGTTTTTTCAAATAAAGTTCTAAATCTGATATTTTTTGGCTTAAATTTTAGTTTATTTCCTTAGTTTATTTGGTTTGTTTTTTTAGGAGGTTTGTGTTCTTCTTTTGGAAAGTTTGGTCCGTTTTTATTTTGTTAGGTTTGATTTTGTTTTTTCATGGGGAGTTTTGTTAATTTGGTGTACTATCTAAGAGCTGGAAAGTTTTTATTAGTCAGAAAAGAATAGATCTAGCACTGTTTTTGAAAATTTTTCGGTAAGCTTCATAAAAAGATTAAGTGTCGAACTGTGTTTTGTGGCCACCGATTGTCTCAATCAAAAATTTTCTTAATTGTGTTAGATCTGTTCTTTTAAGAGTTGTTTGTAATATTTTATTTTCTAATACTCTTTTCTTATTAATAAAGATTTTTTATTCTTCTATCTAAAAAAAATCTAAAATTTAAGAGTAAAACAGTATTATAATGCAAATGTTGGAGATAATTTTGTAATTTTTTTTATTAAATTATATTAAGATTTATTGGATTAAGAAACAAATGGTTGACACAAGTTCATTTATTTATGATATCTATAATTTTTGTATTTATTCATCCTCTATTTTTTATGACATATTTTTTAAAAAGATTTAAAATTTCTTTCATTTATAATTGATTTTTGTTCAAATTGATCATAATACCTTTATTTTAATATAATCAAAATACTCATATTCCTCATTCATGAATAGTAACATTTAATACTAATATAAATATATCAAAATAAAACACAGGCTTATAGTTTAGAACAGAGCAAGTAATTAGTAGAAATGTTTGTACATTGAAAATATTTTCTTTAAAAAAATGAAAATTGTTAGGATTTGAATATATAATTTATTTTATACAGATGAAACAAAGGGACTACATATTCTGTGTCATATATATATTATTTTCCATTAATTAATAGATTGCTTTCTTGACCAATATAAATGGAGTTTATGCATTCCCACAAATATATAAAAAGCATTAGGCAAAACAGAAACACAATTTAACTCTTTTTCGTCTATTATTTAGATTTTATAAGTACGATTTTAAAATCAAAATAATAGGTTTCCTAATAATCAAATTCTAAATAAATTAAAGTTGCTGTAGCTTAAAGTCAAAGGCTTTTTTTTTTTTTTTAATTATTGCTAGACATCAATCTTTTCGCATTATGTATTACTAATGCTTTTCCTTGCAGTGTTTAAGAAATTTAAAAAGTTGTTTCATGTTTATCTAATTTTTGAACAAACCAAAAAAAAAAAAAAATGATTACAGAGTATAAAAAATAAATAAGCAATTTCATAGGATAAATTAATGAATCGCTGATGTGTACGGCACCTTCTATGAATTCATGTAAAGATTAGATTATCAACTCTAATTAATGTACCATGCAACTATACAAACAAGCACACCGAAAACAAATATCAAAAATATTACTAATCATAATTGTTTTTTAATGGGAAGTGGTGATGGAAATTAATTGCTTTTAATTTTTTTTTTTTTTACTTTTTTTATTCTTTTGTAAAATTAGTGGAAACCTGGCTGGTCTAATTAGAAGTGACATTTGTGATCTTGTACATAATCACCCTATCATCTTTCATTTTAATTAATCTTGGTAGTTAATTAGGCAAGTGTATTGCTTGCTTTAAGTACCCAAATATGCCATCTTATACATATTTCCAGACTCAGCTTTATATTAGTAAATCAAATGTAATTCTTATTCATAAAAATGTGTATCAATAAACTATATAATTTCTTAATTTACATTCGGTAGACTGTAATTTACATTAATGTAATGTCAGGTAATTAAGACATTAATTTTTTTTTGAAAATAATTATGATATTAATTAATTAATAATGTAATATGGTTACAATAAAATGGGTGTTTTTTAGGAAATTTTTCTGGTACGACTCCACATACATACATGATATATCAACAACGTGTTAATGATAATGTTATAAAATAAATTAACATTAACAATGTAATATTAGTGACGTGACGTATGTATTATGATTGATAAGCTTTTCTCTGTTAGCTTAAAATGACGTGTAAATGGGGCCCATATTTTCCTTTGCAAATCTTAATAAATAAGAAGAAGACGAAGCAGATGTTAGCGGAGTAGCAATCAGAAACGGTGGCGGTTTGGTCAATTTCCGGCGAATCTTGGCCACCATAACATCAAATCAAGTGGGAAGAAGAAGAAGCATATAATAGAGGATTAGTATATGTGCGCAAAAAGGATATTTTAGAATGTGCTGTCGAGCATCAGTACTTATGTACATCAATCTTATATTCCCCTTTTTGCACCCATAAATATTGTCTTCTTCCCCTTCACTTAATACACACCTTCACTTACTTACCTCATTTCTCATTTTTTCTGTTTCAATCAACAATGGTCAAATTTTCTAAACAATTTGAAGGCCAACTTGTGCCTGAATGGAAAGATGCCTTTCTTGATTATTGGCAACTCAAAAAAGACCTCAAGAATTTCCATTTACTTAATAACACCACCGCCGCCGCCACTACCTGCGGCACTAACCACCACCACCACCACAAATACAACAATTTGTTTTCAACTCTTAAGAAATGGTCTCCACTTTCTCATCACCGTAGAGAACATGGAGCCATTCAAGTACGTACAAAACAACATTAACATTTTCTTTAAATAATTTCGTAAATATATTATATTTACATGCATGGAATAGAATATTTGAACTAATTAAATGAATATTATGTTTTCAGGTTCATAAAAAGCTTGCATCTTCAGCAAGTAAAGGGGATGTTTATGAAACAGAATTGCTTGAACAATTTGAAGATGCTGATGCTGCTAAAGAGTTCTTTTCATGTTTAGACTTACAGCTTAATAAAGTCAATCAATTTTACAAAACTAAAGAGAAAGAGTTCTTAGAAAGAGGAGAATCTTTAAAAAATCAATTAAACATTCTCATCGAACTCAAAACAGCATTCAAGCAACAACGCGAAAATGGAATTTCTGGTCCAGATTCTAAAGAGGATGCTTCAATTTCTTGCACCATCACTACTGGTACTAATTAAACCATAGTATAACATGCCACATTTTTTACATAAGTGGTAAAAAAATAAATTTACTGTACATTAAAAAAAAGTAAAAATTGTTAATTGACTTACTTTGTTGGTTGCAGAAGAGGACTCTGTTCGAAGCAGAACAGAAGAAGAGCAAGTTCAAGAAAGTAGCATAATAGATGATTTGGAGAAAAATGAAGCATTAGATTCAGAAGAAATGAAACAGTCAATGAAACTTAAAAGAGAAGATAGCAAATTAAGATCACTTTCGGGTCGGGTTTTCAGTTTCCAAGGGAAAAATTTAAAGATTAACATTCCATTAACAAATCCTTCTCGAACTTTCTCAGCAATAAGTTATTTAGTTTGGGAAGATTTAGTGAACCAGTCATCCAAGAAATGTAACCCAGATGGCAAAAAGCTTAATATTAATAAAGCCAAATTGCATCATGCTGAAAAAATGATTAAAGGAGCTTTTGTTGAGCTCTTTAAAGGCTTAAGCTATCTCAAGACTTATAGGTAAAAAAATGTTCATTCTTTTTTTTTTTTTCTTTTAATCATCAATTTATAATTAGAATTAGAAGCTAATTAATTTCACTTTTCAGGAACTTGAATTTACTAGCTTTTATAAAGATTTTGAAGAAGTGTGACAAAGTAAGTGAATGATTAATCTTGAATTTATAATTTTTTAATCATATTTCAAGAAAATGTGATTTATTGAATTTTTTTATTTTCTTGACGTTTAGGTTACCGGAAAACAAGTTCTTCCTATATATCTAAAAGTTGTTGAAAGTTCATACTTCAATAGCTCCGACAAGGTAAATAAATAACTGAAAACTGTTTTAACTAAATATATGTTTTTCCATATTACGCATTAGAAATATTGGGGGGAAAAAATCAAGAAGAAAATTATATATCATAGTATGATTTTTAAAATTGTTGGCCACTAGCTATTTTTATGGTCTGATCATTCGCCGACATAATAAAGTGGCTAGCTAGTGTGATCTTGGTTCTTGTGATCCATGCTTGTAGTTCACCACAATTTTATTTCTTTTTATTGAATTTGATTTATCGAATTCGAAGTAAGATATGCTTGTCTGTTACTTTTTCAAAAAAATTGTGAATTGTTGTAATTTTGTGTATCAGTCAGAAATATTTTGCTAATTGGTCTGGAAAAAAAAATTGACAGATAATAAAGTTAGCAGATGAAGTTGAAGAGCTGTTCATCAGACATTTCGCACAAGAAGATCGAAGAAAGGCAGTAAAATACCTTAAACCTCAACAACATAAAGAATCACATGGTGTAACATTCTTCATTGGTGAGTTTCTTAAATTAAACAAAAGAAATTTAAGGATAATATTTGTTATAATCAATCATTTTTAGTGGGAAAGTTCATAATTATAAGTAATAAAAGAAACAAAATTATGTATGGACCCATTTCACCACTACAGATTTTGAAAATAAATAACAGTATTTTTGTTGCAGCGGCAGTTTTACTTTATTATGGTGGGATGATAAAGCACAGGTCCCATTTATAATATGTTTGATACAAAATCAATCCGTACAAAATTGTTTAGACCATATAATGAAATTAATAAGTTTATGTTTCACTTTTGTAAAGAGAGAAGAGAAGTGCCTGTGGCCAACAATTTTTATTGGACATGACTAAGAATTCTTGTTTTCATTGGATCATGATTCCTGAAAAAATTTCAATTATATTTTTATTTATTGAAAATCTTGAATCTAATTATATGTATTAAAACTAATTAAACAGGATTGTTCACTGGCTGCTTCATTGCCCTTCTTGCTGGATATATTATAATGGCTCATGTTACGGGAATGTATCGACAGCCAGATACTGTATACATGGAAACTGTGTATCCTGTGCTTAGGCAAGTTAATTATACTCTTAATGAATCAATTAATTAATTAATTTCATATTGGAATTTTAGTTTTGGGATAAATGTAGCTAATAAAGGATTAATTTTGGTTATTGCAGTATGTTCTGTCTGCTGTTCCTGCACTTGTTTCTGTATGGGTGCAACATTCTCATGTGGAGAAAGACTAGAATAAATTACGGCTTCATTTTTGAATTTGCTCATAGTAAAGAGCTTAAGTACAGTGATGTGTTCTTGATATGTACCGTGTCGATGACGTCTATAGTTGGAGTGATGTTTACTCATTTAGTACTTCTTACAAAAGGGTATTCATATTCCCAAGTTCAAGCCATTCCTGGTCTTCTGCTGCTGGTAATTTATTATTAAAAAAAAATCATTTCCCTAATGAACATAATTTTTTTTTAATTATTGACTAATATTTAATTATTTCATTCTTTTTGCAGATATTCCTGTTATTGTTAATTTGCCCTTTCAACATATGCTACCGATCTACCCGGTACCGGTTCCTTTGTGTGATTAGGAACATTATTCTGTCACCACTGTATAAGGTAAAAATAATTTATTTAATTTTATGTGATTTTCATTTTTGTAGGCTCAATAATGATTTAACAGAATAATACTAATTGTCTGTGCAGGTTGTGATGTTAGACTTCTTCATGGCTGATCAGCTTTGCAGTCAGGTAAATTTCTGGCAGCACCTAAAAGAAACAAAAATTATCGAAATCCTTGAAATTTATCAACTAATAAATCTCCTAATATGTGAAATAGGTACCAATGCTCAGGAACCTAGAGTATGTAGCCTGCTACTATATAACAGGAAGCTTCAAAACACAAGACTATGGATACTGCATGAGGGCTAAACACTACCGCGATCTCGCATATGCGGTATCCTTCCTGCCATACTACTGGAGAGCTATGCAAGTAAGAAATTGAATTCTGTAATTTGATTTCTTGGGATTTAAGGTATATAAATGTTGTACTAATCTTGAATGTGGATGCAGTGTGCAAGGCGATGGTTCGATGAAGGACAGACAAGCCACCTGGTAAACTTAGGAAAATATGTATCAGCAATGGTAGCAGCAGGAGCAAAAGTAGCCTATGAAAAGGAAAGAAGTGTTGGATGGCTGTGTCTAGTTGTGGTTCTTTCAAGTGCCGCAACAGTTTACCAATTGTACTGGGATTTTGTAAAAGATTGGGGTTTGCTTCAAATCAATTCCAACAATCCTTGGCTAAGGAATGAATTAATGCTCCGTCGAAAGTTCATTTACTACTTTTCCATGGTATACACATACAAATATTTATTTTCTTCCTTTTTTTCCCGGTTTTTAGCAGTAGAAAGATGCTCAGGAATTTCATTTTGGCAACCAAATACCAGAAAATGTCATTTCCACCAGCCAAACTTATTCTGTTCTTTGATGCGACAAATCAACTTTGCCTATTTCACTAGAAAGTTATCGTTTTCAATCATAAACTGAACATATTCCTGGGACAAATTATGTTCAAGTCAGCATTTCCTATCCGAATAGTATACGAATAATTAACAGCGCGCACACATATACATATATGCTGTCTGAAATTAAGTACACAAATTATAATTTTTTTAATATAAGTTACAAAGTTGTAAAGCAAATTCTAAACAAAAACTTGGTTATTCTTGTGCAGGGATTGAACCTTATCCTGAGACTTGCCTGGTTATCCACAGTTCTACATACCAGTTTTGAACACGTTGACTACAGAGTAACAGGGCTATTTTTAGCAGCCCTTGAAGTTATTAGAAGAGGCCAATGGAATTTTTACAGGTAAGAAATGAAGAAAAGAATATATAAATATGTAATCAGAATACAGACATTTTCATCAGGTGAATTCTAATGGGGGAATCTTTACAAATGGTGGCAGGTTAGAGAATGAGCATCTAAATAATGCAGGGAAATTTAGAGCAGTTAAAACAGTGCCACTTCCTTTTCATGAAGTTGAAGAAGACTGATGCCAATTTGCAGCAGTTGATTAGAATTTGCTTCGGAACAAAATAGGAAGTAGCTGCTTTTATTGTTGTTGATGATGTTGTTAGCTGTAATGTAACAACAATTAATGTACATTGGAAGTTCATACTTTCATTTCATACAGACTATTTCTTCAATCAAATCAATGAAGAAATAATCAATTCTTCTTTCCAATATTTTCTTCTTTATATATAAATTTTTCTGCTTCAAATTTATTGATAACCCGCTTCTCTCATTCTTAATTCTTGGATAATACTAGCACTTAACAATTCATTATGGTTTAATATAAATAAGTTTAAAGATTAAAGTAACTATTTTTTTTTCCCTAACAAAAGTAAATAAACAGAAGGCTTATATTTATTTATACCGGAAACATTCCTCTAGCTCTCAAGATCCGTAGTACATCCGATGGCTGCAACAACTAATTGTGGCGCCAAGTTTTCTCTTTGCAACGTTACGCTCAAATCTCGCCAACCCATTAGCTCTATTTCGTGCGCTTACTTCTTCAAATCGATTTCTTCCTCCAACACCTACCCTAGCTTATCGCTCACCAGGTCACAACTTAAAAACCCTCTGTATTTTTTCCCCGAAATTACCCGATTAAAGTTCCAATTTTGATTGCTGAACCTTGAAATAACTCTTGTATTAGTGTTTGTACAGGCCCAAAAACGCTCAAGCAAAAGTAATTTCGCCGAAACGCTCGTACCGGTTTGTGGCAGTTTCTGGGTTAGTAGATAGCAATTCCGAGACATGCCCAGAATCGGAACAGAACGGTTCCAATACTGTATGTGACTTTGGTCGCTTATTTTTTGGATTTAATTAGTGAAATTTCGGCGCTTTATGTTGTTTATTTAGTGATTACACAAAATTAGTAGTTTTTATTGGATAATTAATGGAACTTCATCAGTAAATATATGAGTTATGCAGTGTTTTTATGGCAATAATTGATTCAAAGCTGCAATTTTTGCCTTTTTGCCTGTTGTGTTTGTAGAGTGCAAGCATTGACACTAACCTGCCTAGGAGGAGCTTGCTTGTGCAGTTTACTTGCGGTGAATGCGGTGGAAGAACACAGAGGCTTATAAACAGATTAGCCTATGAAAGGGGGCTTGTTTATGTACAGGTACTTATTTGTTAACTTCTATTTTATTCTGATCATTTTTATTTTATGCTTTTGTTTATAATATCTATTTATTCAGTTGTATGGTTTTAGTTTTGTTTATGGATGAAAAATGTTTTATCTATCATTTTCTTGGAAACTTACAACTTAAGAGATGAAATGCTAAGCTTTCTATGTTTATTCTTCAAGCAATAAGAAGATCTATGAAAGGATTAAAAAAACGCAAAGAAAGATTTTGGATATCAACTCTGGATTAATTAGGGATAGCAATTTTGCGGGTCAGAGTCGGATATGGCTCAACCACACTCCGCTCCGCACAATGATCGAGTCGAGTCCGGGGCATACCTGCTCGGAGTCGGGCGGTTTTTTTTTTCTTTTTTCTTTTTCAATTTTTCATTTTCATTTTTTTAACATAAAAATATAATCACAAAATATGAAAATGATTCATACATTGATTTAACATTATATATTTACATTTTGTACTATAAATTTAAAATTATAATATTTATATACATAGATTATATTTAAGAAAATATTTATATACATAGAGATATAAATATATTTTTAAATAAATACTAATAGTTCTGTTCGGATCGGAGTATTTCAGGGGAGGATTTTGTCAAATCCTATTGCTCCACACAGTGTCAGATTGGTTCGGAATCAGATAATTTTCGGGTCGGACAGGTCGAATTCGAATTGCCATCCTTAGGATTAATACTTTAAGGAAATGAAAATTTTAGTTGAGATTAGATGAAAATCCATGTTATATATTAAACTTGAACAAAAATATTTGACCTGCCTGAATGAACTTGAGAAACTTTAACGTTTATAATTTTGTGAAATGATATATTCTCTGCACCTATCCTTAATACAATTCTATGTTTGTTAATAGTGTGCAGGATGTGATCGGTATCACAAATTAGCTGACAATCTTGGTCTTGTAATTGAGTATGATTTGAGGGAGGAAATAACTGGAGAATCAAACACCGATCAAGTTTGACCACTGACTATGAATATCAGTATTCATACTGTTCTCTACTTTTGAACATTTTTGTTTGCTCTTATAACTCCAATCTCTTCTTTATTATGTACTAATTTATAAGAATTGAACAAATACAAAATTTTTGAATATCCATTGTTATCTCTTTTACATAATAATTCCTAGTCATACAAGTTCAATGATCTTTATTTTGTACATGTAAAATTCTCTCTTCATGAAATGAGATTTCTAAGAACTGAATGCAATAAGTAGCAGAAAAGCAATAGCTAATGTCCTTGCCCCCGTTCCAAACTTTCCTCCTAACTGATACAATGTGTTTCCTGCATTCTGTAACCCAAAAAATAAAATAATTGGACGTTAACAGTGTTTCTAATTTGAATTTAAATATTAATTTTGACAGTTTTTCTTTCAGTAATCTAGAAACAAGGATTGCGAATGTACCAGATTTGGTGATGGTGCAGGAGCCGTGTCATCTGAATCTGTTGATGGTGGTGTTGGTGGGGCTGGAGGGCTTGGGGGAAGTGGTGCCGGAGCTGGTGCATGATGATGATGCTTATGTTTGTGCTTTCTTCTCTTCTTGTGCTTGGGTGGTGGTGCTGGTGAAGGCGCCAAATCAGGTGTTGGTGCAGCTACAGGTGGTGAAGGCGCGGGCACTGGGGCTGCTGATGGAGTAACCGGAGCTGGTGCCGGTGTTGGAGGTGCCTTTGCTGGTGAGGGTGATGGTGCTTGCACAGCTGGAGCTGGTGCTAGTGCTGGAGGAGCTTGGGCTGGAGCTGGTGTTGGAGGTGGTAATGCAGGTGGTGGTGGCAGTACAGGAGGTGGAGTTGGAGGAGTTATTGGCGGTTGTGTAGGTGGAGTCTGAGGAGGTGGGACAGTAGGGCTGACAGCCGGTGCTACTTTAGGAGATGGTGGTGATATAGGAGCAGTTACAGGTGGAGGTGTTGCTGCACTTACCGGTGGTTGTGTAGGCGCTGTGGGTGTAGTTGTAGGCGGTGGAACAGTGGTAACCGGTGGAGGTGTTACGGGCTGAGTAACTGGAGATGCTGCTGGTGTTTGAGCATTGATAATGATTAATGGGAAACAAAGGCAACCCAAAGTGAAAACCCAAAAAATTGATCCCATTTTTGTGGTGTTGAGAACAGAAAAAATTATGATTATATATATAGAGTCATAGGCCACAAGAACTTAAGAAAAGAAAAGAAAAAATATTAGATGGGGAAAAGTAGCAATCAAGGGAATGCAACATCTTCTCTAATGATTTGGAGTGAGCAGGTCATTTATTCTGCTTGAAAAGGTTGCAAGATAATTGAAATATTACTTATTTCAGAATTGAAAATTTTGGTATTTAGTCTATTCCTTCATGTGCATTAAATAATGTAAATTGTTAGTGTTGTTTAAGGATTTGTCAAATATGATACCACATTAACATGTGTCTGTTCTAGAGATTAAACAGAAAACTTGAAATGAAAGTTTTGATTTTCATAAATTTTCCCAAACTGAATAGACAAAGCAGAAAGTAAATGAAATTTTGTGGTAAATCTTTTACCTACTATGGATTGACCACGATGTCGATCCTAACACAACCTAAACATTGTTGTGCTGTCTTTTTCTGAAGAAAACAAGGTCTGCTTCCCTTTTCTGCTCTTTTTCTTTTCAAATCAACACATTCATAAGGAAAAACCCAAAATAATAACAATGAAATTCATAAACAAATAGTAATAGATTGATTTAGTTATAGATTAAACTTTAAAATTTATAAAATTGATGGAGTAAAATAAAAAAAAACTTTTTCATCATCAATACATGAAAATCCAAATAAAAAGCTATCAGAAACTTGTTCTCACTGAAAGCAAAATAGTTCCAGCAAGATTCACCAACTTGGCTATGAGATTTGTCATAAAAATGAAAGATGGGAAAAGGGAAATGCATCACATTTTAATTTTGATTGAATTACAGAGACAAATGAAGAGAGTTACATTTACTTTAAATGAGAAGGAGATGGTGACATTGTAGCATCCCTTATAAACACAAAAAAGCATGGAAAATGTCATGCATTTTATGAAGGAATCTTGGTTGATGACTCGCAATTGGAAGAGATGATTTGGATGCCGAATCTTCATTCTTCACCTTTTTCCTTCTCCTAAGCTGGAAAAATTGCTGCATTACATCTGCACATTCTGATGCTAGTATCCCTCGTCGGATTGTCATTTTTGGATGGAAAGGGTGAACTGGAGGTGCTGGCTTATCCTTTGCTTCTGAGCCGTTTCCTCCTCCCTCGTTAGGAAAAAGTCTGCAAATTATTCATTATACATAAGAAAACAAAATTCTTCGTTTTAATCACCATTAACCACATAAACTATGCTCTTCATATATATCATATTAACTTTAATCTAAAAATCAGTTCGAGCAAAAGAACTTTGATATGTTCTTTGAGGGAACAAAACTAGTTGGAAACACTTGAGCTATCTCATAGGAGACTTGAAGTTCAAATCCTGCAAGATGAAGTAAGGCAAGGTTTATAGGAAGAGGAGAGTTGCCCTATGATGGCCAATAAGAATGGAATAGTTCATCAGACTCTAATTCTATAAGCTAAATTCACAAGAAGTTTCAAATCATTCTGCATGTAAGTCATAATAATTCAGATGGCTGGTACAAAGGTGATTATTATTACATTTTGCTTTATTTGCAAATGAAAGAAAAGAAAAGGAAAATAAGTGGTTGAAATTCAGTGCTGGATATGCATTGTATTTTGGTGGTCATGGAATTCATTCTCAAGGCATCTCTATGATTAATGGTGGAAGTACCAAGTGAAAATCATCCAGCATTATCCATGAAAACAGGGGAGCCAATGGAAAAACAGAAAGATGCCTACTGATGAACCAAAAAAAATGAACATGTAGATGTCTCGGATCAAAACCTTAGGTGTTCTGTTTTTTTACTTTAGCCAAAGGATCATGGATTCATCAGATTCTTATTCTGAAACCAACAAGTTCCAAATCTTTCTAGACATTGCAGTCAAAATATGCTGTTCATCATTTCCTCTTGCTTTCTTGGAAAATAAAAGAAATGAGAAATTTCAGAATTGGTTGTGCAATGGTGCATAATAAGCTGCAGATACTTTACGTTTTAGTTCCATGAGATCCATTCTAAGGCATTGGTAGGACCCAGGTAAAATAACAAGAGGAAACCATCATCAAGAAAGACCATTGTGTTCAACTGTATTCAATTGATAGAACAAGACCCTATTAATTACAAGTTTCATCATTGAAATTTTATCCTTCACGATCTAACCATCTCAACAACCCTAGCAGAAATGGGGCCAAAAGGAGAAAATTAGGCCCTTAGTTCGAAAACTATGTCTAATAAAATGTGTTTAATGTAACATTAAAACAGCAAGATTTTAACTCAATTAATAAAAATCTTTTCTAGGATAGAAGTTATAAAACGCACGAGAATTTTGTAATTTCAATTAAATTCATGAAGGGAATGGTAATTGCTTACCTAATCCAGCTTCCATCAGCTCCTAGAAGCTTATTGGGAGCTCCCCACACAAGAGTGTCGATTCTAGCTTGAAGTATTGCTCCAGCACACATTGGACATGGTTCAAGTGTTACGTAAAGTGTAGTATCCTGAGAGTCAACACATCAAAAAACAACTTCCAAGAGTTACGAAAGTGTAGTCCTGTGAATCAAAACATCAAAAAAACAACATATTATTGTTTCAAAGGATAAAAATAATGTTTGTCAATATTAAGAAACCCTACAGAAAAGGGATGGAGAAAGATAACATAGCATGGATTAAGCTCCGCATTGTCCGCATGAATAACTTGAACCATTTTATTTATCTTTTTAAATAAAGAGAAAATCTGAAATTTAAGAGACGAACAAAGAATAAGAAGAGCATCTTCATTCTTTTGGGATATTTGTCATTTAAAGGTTTTATTATGTTGTAAAATTACAATTTTATCATTCAGTTCAGGCTACAAAGTACAGTATTAGGTGAACGAATCAGCATTCAATAGAGAAATTTAGAGCTGAATGCAATGAAATTAAACAGAAAGGAAGCTCTTCAAAACGCTAAAAGCTCCAGTGGAATTTATATCTATTTTAAAATTAAAGTTTTGCTAGTATCAATGGCTATACATCCAATCAAGAGCAGCCCAAATTTTTATGCTTCAATTACCGTGCAGAGACAGTCATCACCAGTCAGCAGTGATTATCTATAAACTAAGTAAATGCATCATTGATTGCAGTTAATCCATCCTCACAAACCATTATTTTCTCTTATTTTCAACAAAAATATACAATCAAAGCATTTCAGGTGCAAAAGTAACAACTAAGAAGAAGTTTCCTGGCTATCAACTCAAAAGGGGTTTTCTACTCCCCCTTTTTTTCTCATACTTAACAAATCAAATTTAGTTTGGGTAAATTCATAATCTACCATCGACTTTCTCTCTTTCCATTATAAATTCAACTAAATACTCACTTAACATTGTTAAGTCAACGAACTCAAACTGAAAAAACTAATGTCTCAAGAATTAGATATCCAAAAAGGAAATGCTCTTGGGACCAAGGGAGTAAAGACAGTTTATGGATAACTTTCAAAAAAGAATTACCGCAAGCCTCCAGCTTCGGAGATTATTTGAAGCCTCCCGTATACAGATCATTTCTGCATGGGCAGTTGAGTCTCGTAGCTCCTCCACACTATCACATAGATAACAAAGTAAGAACACAAAGCATTCACACACTATATTGAACCATAAAAAGCAGTTCTAAAACTTACAGGTTGTAGCCACGAGCAATAATTTTCCCATGTTGGACCAGAACTGCCCCAACAGGCACCTCCCAAGTATCAGCAGCCTTCTTGGCTTCTAGCAGTGCTTCTCTCATAAACATTTCATCAACTTTTCTCTGTTCACTTTCACGTATGTATGCTTCTTCCCATTCATCAAATCTGTCCCTAACAACTTGCTGGGTCCGTTGAAGTCTCCTCTGTTTTAGTTCACTACCCTTCCCATCAGCGCCTGATGCAGTTGATTTGGGACTAGCAGATTGCTCCATCAGCTCCATTGAGCCACTGACAGACACATCTGTTCTACCCCTACCATAAACTTCTTCCGCAGCAGGAGTGCTAATGCCACTAGAAGGCAACGGTGCAGATGATGTTTCCCTTAATTCTGCCTTGGGGGAAAAGAACTGGGAACTATTTCCACTTTGGCTTCTTGCTCCTAACAAACTCCTCCCATCTTGTTCCCAAGTAAGGTTTTCCTCTTCAGAAGCAGAGGAAATGCCTTTTGATGTGGATCCACTTTTCATTATAGTTGGAGGAGATGATTTATCTTCTTCATGCTGTCTCATTATATCCAATGATCCAAATGTCTCAGACAATTCTACCCGACCCTGACTGGAAATTTGCTTTTCAGAAGTGGTGGCATCTTTTGGCGTGCTTCTTTCTCTTTCTACATTCTTATCACGGTTTTCTTCAGGTTCATGGCCAGAAAAGCATGCATCGTCGCCAACAGAATCATTAGATGAAGTCCTTCCGCCCGTTCTTTGGACTGATTTGGGAGTTTCAGCACGCGAACCCCAGCGTAATCGAACAATATCTCCAATGATACTCCACAAGGACTTGCCAGTCCTCCTAACTACAGTATTCTTAGTTGTTGTGATGTTCTCATGCTCTTCTGTCTCAGTAATTTCTGGAATTGATGGCTCTGCCACATCCCACATTTCATCAGAAGGACCTTTTACTCCAGATCCACCAGATGATCTCCTCGACTCCTGCTCCTTCAACTGTAAATCTACAGAATCAGATTGACCAGAACTCTCTCTTTGCTTCTCACCTTCATACATCACGTTGAAGCCTTTCTCCATCTGGTTTTCAGATGTCAATGCTTCAGACGTTGCCGTCTTCATGAATTCACCAACAAACTGCTCAGCTGACTCCTCTAGACGGCCGGCTGAACCAATAGCATCTTCAGGGGCTAAGAGATTCAGAGGTTCCTCATGAACCTCACCCGTTTGATATCTTCCATGTAGTACCTGCTGTGAAATTGGATTTCGGCCTCCTGAATTTATATAAATAGAGCTAGAACTGCTTTCAAATGTTTCCCCTGGAACTTCTTGTTTAGCTACCCCACCATCTCGATTGACATTTGATGAACCTCGAGCTACCACTTGAGGAGATGGAGGCATCATTATTACCTGTGAAGTTTGGTAACCCCCCTCCGCCACATCAGTCTGTTGTATTCTGGATTGCGAAACTATATTATGAGATGCTTGAGAACTTGAGGCGTCTTGTGAAGTTTTTACTTTAGAACTTGATAATTCAGTGGCCATGAGGGACTTGTTTCTTGATTTGAACTGAGTGATACTTCCATCTGTTTGACTATTTCTTTCTCTTGTTTCTTGAATAGGTTTCCTAACTGATGTCAATTCACTTCCTCTACCAACCATTTCCTTTCCTAATGTTTTTTGAGAATTATTAACTGTTTCCATATTAGTAGCATGAATAACTGATACATTGTTGACATTCACTGAAATATTAATAGCATCTTGGGAGCCTCCTTCGGGTTCAATTTTCTGACTAGTCGTTTGACCAGTGTGTGATCTTTGTTGGTTCTCCATTTCAGTTCCAGATGATAACATGTATGCCTTTCTTCTATTTTTGCCATGTATTTCTGAAATTTCAGATTGCTGTTGTGCTCCTCTGCTTGACTCAATTTCTCCAGTTATCCGCTCAAATTTCTGGCCGTAGTGGTGTTTTTCATTTGTTTCCCCAGCTGACTTAAGAGTTCTATCTTCTTCACGTACCTTCATTCTAGACTCAGACTGCTGCAAAACAGAAACTCTTTTTCTGTCAATATTTTGAAGTTCTGACATTTCAGTGAGCTGCAAGGTGTTTCTTCTTGTGTGACTTTGTCCAGTAGTTTCATCAACCGTGTTACGATTTTTAATTCTTCGACCCCCAACCAAATCTACATCCAGTGACAGGTTTTCATCTCTACCACTGACCTTCCTTTGGTATTGTGAAGTTTTTCTTGCATTTTTGACTTGGATTTCCTGCATATCAGATTCCTGGTAATTTTTTCCGAACTGAGACTGCTCTGTGACTTGGACACCTATCTGACTATATTGCTTTCTTGTTCCTTTCTCAAAATTGACTGCCGAAGTTAATTTTTCATTCTTGCCATCAGATCGTTTATGAGAACTTGAGACCGTCGCAAGATCACATTCATTTGTCCTTGACATTCTTGAGTCCAACTGTGAGGATTCCCTTTTGAACTCTGTTTCATCAATCTCAGTGAGTTTCTTCTCAGATTTCTTTCTCAAGTCCCAATCAGCACCTATTCTTACGGTACTAGTTCCCTGCTTTAATACCTTTCCATCCCCTGCACCCTCATGCCTTTCAAAGTCATGCTTATTTCCACTTGATGCTTCCTCCAGTAAACCAACGTGCTCACAATGAGCTTCATTATCACTTTCAAAATCCCCGGAGGAAGAAAGTGAGTAATACGAAGAAAAGCTAGAGCTTGCTTTTCTTTCCCTATGATTATGGCCTCTACCAACATTTTTTCTTTCTTCTCTCCCTTCTCTTTCTTCTTCCCTTATGAATTCTTTTCTCTCTTCTTTCTTTTCACATTCTGCCCTCCTTTCCTCCCTTCTATATTCTTCCTTCCTCAACTCACTTGTAACCATCTCAAACTCACTCTTTGCCTCACTCTGCAACAAACCCAGACTAGCATTCGTTTTCCTCTGCTGCTTATAAGTACTTCTCTTTCCCATTCCCCCTCTCTTTGACAAAATCTCATGTTCATTCCCATCAGCTAAACACTCCTCAGTCACTTCCTCACTCAAAAAATTGATTACAGCCTCAGCATCACTAGCAGTGCTCAAACACCTTCTTCCACGCAAATTTATATCCCTCCCAACATTTCCCTTCTTTCTTCTCTCAATTCTCCCCCCACCACTCTTCTCTTTAATAGAACAAGAAACCTCATAACAACCATGATCAAGGTCATAAGCTGGGATCCGGTAATAGTACCGATCCCTACCACCAAGAATCAGTCGTTTGCAAGGTGACCATTGAATAAGAGTAGACTGCCTCAACCCATAAAATAAGCTGGGTTTTATAGGCAGCCTATGATTGGCAAATGATGAACCACAACAAGAACAACAATTATGACATGACCAACAACACTGTGAAGATGGTGACTGCAAAGGGTTCCGATCAAATCTTTCATTTAATAAGTAAGAGTAGTCATCAAAGGAAAATGAAAGAGACCCTTTTGTCCTAAGTGTTAATACAGCTGAACTAGCAATGCAAGGATTGTACATATTTTAGTATCTGTACTAGAGAAATTTTGAAAAAGAAAAAGATAAAGGGTTTACCTTGAAGGATTTGTAGAATGTTTGGAACTGGAACTGAGAGTGAAACCATGCGGGTGGGTAGAGATTAGACATAGAGTCGCCACTGCCACTGGTATTTCATTATTATGCTAATTCTGTTGGCCCCCAGTTGAAGATGAGACTGAGAAAGTGGCGTTGGGCAGCTCGAAATCGTCCGCGTTGACTCGCTGAGTTGATATGAAATCGATTAGATCCAACTCGCTGAGTTCATGTTTGGTGCATTCGGCAAATGGTAAGTGGGCTATTTTGGGATATATACAAGAATGGGAAACAAAATAAAAATATTTGTCAAAAGACATGCAAACATGTAAATAATGAAAAGGTATTTATAACAAATAGCATATTATTTGCCTAAAGAAAAATTAAATAGCACAAATTTATAAAAATTAAAAAAATAGCATATATATTAATATGTGTACTAAAATACCCTTCCAATTAACTAACTCATTTAATTTTTTTTTTCCTTTCCTTTTTACCACCAATTTTTCCTTTTTTTTTTTCTTTCTCTTCTCCTTCGACTCTTCTTCTTATTTTTTTTCTTCGTTTTTTCTTCCTCTCCCTGTCTTTTCTTCTTCTTCTCCTCCTCTATTTTACCTTCTCCTCCTCCATTTTAAGTCATCCTCCTTCTTCTTCTTCTTCTTATTCTCCTCGTCCTCATTCATCTTTTCTTCTTCTCCTCTTCCATTTTAAGTTTTTAATTTGATTTATGATAGTATATATAGATTATATATACTGATATATATACCACAAAGATAACACATAACCTAATATTATGAATCATATATACTATTATATATATTCCATATAAATCATAGCATATGACCTGATGTTGTTGATTTTTTGTGTTACTGTTCTAAGTAATAATTGAAAATTGGTTGCTATCAAAATCTATTGCAAAATTGTGTTTGTTGGTATATATGACAGTATATATAGACTATATATACTAATATATATACCACAAAAATAACACATAACGTGATATATATGAATCATATATACTCTACACAAATCATAGCACATGACATTCACAAAGTTTTTGTAACAGTATATATGATTTATATATGCTGTCATATATACTCTTCATTTGTTGGTATATATGACAGTATATATGAATAAAGAGCATATTACCCAACATATATGAAACCACATGTACTATTATATATACTCCATAAATCATAGCAATGGATTTTACAAATTATAACACATACCCGAGTATATATACTCGAGTATATATAGTCTATATATACTTGAATATATACCTCGAGTATATATAGTCTATATATACTTGTATATATACCTCGAATATATATAATCTATATATACTTATATATACCCAAAGTATATATATTCTATATATACTTATATATATACTAAGGACAGTTTTAGATTTTTTATAAAAATATGCTATTTTTTAATTTTTAGAAATATATGCTAATTTCTTAATTTCATTATAAAATTTGTGTTATTTTTTTAAAGCTCCCATAATGGAAAGAGAAAATACTTAAGGCTTTTTAGGCCCAAAGAGACAAAATAATAGTCCCTAAATGAATTGAATTAAACCGAATAGTAATAGGTTCATTTCGAGTTCGTTTAAATATTTGTAGTGTTTGAATTCAAATTTGTACTCATCACGAACATTAATTAAAAGTTTAAATTCGATTTGGCGACAATTTCTAAATAATTTCATTATTATTCGATTATAATTTTGTGTAACGACGCCGTTTTCAAGGTATTTAGAAAAAAGTTCTCAAATAATTATAGTCGGTTCAAATTCAATTCCTGAAATGTTTAAATTTCGAATTAGAATTGAATTTTTTTTTTTCAATTTTTTCGGAACCAAATCAACCTCTAGGAGCCTAGTCACTAAAGCTATTTTTGATTTTCGGCGAAACGGCTTTCCTGCTCATCGTCCGGCTAAAATACCGGTGAATCTGTTTTTCCGTCGAAAAAATATGGCCGTCTGAAACTTAATGGAAACGTCATTCCAACGTTATTCCGGCCGATTGCAGGTACCCAGCCGTAAGAAACTTCATCGAAACTCGTCGTAACCTTTACATTCATAGGAAATCCGCTTTTAACAAACTGAAATACCACGTGGAGTTTGTCGATCTTTGTCTCAGATAGCGATTGAAGATGAATCGATTGTATTCCCGTTGCTGGTCGCTCAAGAATTTTGAGGAGTTTACTTCTGGTTTCCGGCGAATTTCGAGTTGCGAAGAAGCTTCCAAAGGGTTGCAAAAGCCGGTGATCTACTAGGAAAGTCGATGGAATCTTGAAGCCTGACAGATTTCGAGTAGATTTCCTCATTTTTCCGGCATCGGGAGGAGTTTCAAAGCCTTTGCCGAAGAAAATGATGTTCGTGAGTTGTGCTTGATTTTTTCTGGTTTTTATTTTTTTACTTATTTACAAAATTAAGTTTTGGACCAAACTCATTTTTGGCTTTTCAATCTATTGGGAAGTTGTTTTTAAAGAATGAAATTAATTGGTGCCCTTTCGGTAAACAAACCCTAGTCTTTTTAATCTCTGTGATTTTTGGTGGGTTGATGAACTTGGAACAAATCCAAGCTCATACCGAAATAGGGAAGGGATTCTTTTGCAAAACTCATTAATTTTAACTCAAAAGCTAATTAGGCCAGCAAAATTAAAAAAGTTATTAAAAAAAAAGAAAACGCAAACGGTAAAAAATCGGCCAGCAACCTTCCGCAGTTGCTCTCCTCTATCTTGCAATTGACGAACGAATGAAGGATACCAGTCAACAATCGATACTCTAGCAAGTCTTCTAGTACCTTAAGAGTCCACATTTGATCGTTGAAAGCAACTCAAATCGCAAGATGTAGATTTCAAATGTTGGCATTGGAAAATCAAAATTTCTTTAAAAAATGATCGAAAATTAGTTTGATCCACAACAACTCGGCGGTTTCCGTCAAGTCTCTTGACAGTTTTCCGTCGACTAGTGATCCATCAAATTTTAGCAGGTTTTGTTAAAAAATAAAAGGGTTTAACCGTTGTTATGATTCAAGATTTGTGATTTTTCAGCGAGATTTCAAGGGTTTTCATCGTAATTCAGCAAAAAAATAAAGCTAATATGATTCCAGCAAATATGAGGCTGGAATTTGTGAGTTTCCTGGTGACTTTTGCCTTGGTTCATAGTGACTATATTTATCTTTCATCTTAATGAGATTGAATGGTTTTTCCCTAAAAAAATAGATTTATTTAGGACAAAACACAGCTTCGTACATCATTGCATGTCCTTCATCAATTTAAAGTCAACAATACATTATATTATACTTTTTTTTTTTTTGTTGAAGCAAACATTAGATGCATCCTTTCTAGGGATCAAATACAAATAAGGTGTTAAAAATTCAAATGTGGACATGATATAAGGACCTCGCAATCCATGATTGCGAATTAAGTAAATTCGCAAATGAGGAATGCGAATTTATTAAATTTGAATATTTTAATGAGAAATTCGC
>CANUEY010124441.1:0-14846 GCA_948099555.1 Croton setiger
ATATATACACACACAAAAAAAAATATATATTCAGACTAATAATGATATTTAAATAATTAATTAAAGTCTTGAGTGAGAGCAGTGAGGATTTGAAATATAACAAAAATTGTATTGAGATTTTTAAAATGAATGTGTATAATGATGATGATGCAATACTCCATCAGTAACATAGAAATTCCATCTCCTCTTCTTCTAAGTTTATATGAGGCCCCATTTCTTTATAAATGATGTACTATGCATGCCTGTACAACAAAAATTTAAGAGCTAGCTGTCTCCTTATATTTCTTCCTCCACCTCACACATTTTTCTTCTCCCATTATTACCCCTGCCCTGCTTCTCCATTTCCATGGAAGCATCACTTCATTATTATTATTATTAGAAATGGAGTGTGAGCCTCAAACAACTTCTTCTTCTTCTTCTTCAATTAAAATGGATTCTCAGAAAAGCTCTAAGAGAGATCAACAAGTAACTAAAAAAGAAGACAGCAATGAGAGAACGAACAAGAAAGTGAAGACAGAAAATGCAAGAAAACATCCAAACTATAGAGGAGTAAGAATGCGTCAATGGGGTAAATGGGTATCTGAAATCAGAGAACCAAGAAAGAAATCAAGAATTTGGTTAGGAACTTACCCAACAGCAGAAATGGCAGCTCGAGCTCACGACATAGCAGCTTTAACGATAAAAGGTCATTCTGCTCATCTAAATTTCCCAGACTTAGCTCATTTACTTCCTCGTCCTGCATCTTCTTCGCCCAAAGACATTCAAGCTGCAGCTGCTCTAGCAGCTGCGTTGAACTATAAAAGCAAAAATACTGAAGAAGAAGGTGAAGTTGAACAAACAAATTCAGGGGATCATCAAGAACCAGAATCCTCAGATAGCATCGGAGCTTCGCATGATGATACATTTATTGACTTGCCAGATCTTTTACAGGACATAAGCCATCAATTTAATGAGTTCTGTTATTTATCTTCGTGGCAGCAACAGCAGCAGCAATTAGGTTCTTCTTCAGAGAATTTGGATACAGGATTTTGGAATAATAATCAGGAGCCTTCTTCTAATTTGTGGGAGTACAGTAGTACTAGTAGCTACTATTCTTAATAAACATACCTTCTTCTTTTCTTTACATGTATATTTATTTACTTATTAAGTTTTCTTATTTACTAATATATACTCACCATATTACATGAATTGGAAACTGGAAATATTCCCTTATTAGTATATATTTCTTTCTGCTGTTTCAGTTTCCTGCAATTTTCTGGTGTCTTTTATGTATAAATATACATATACGTAACGTACGTGCATGTGTGTGTACAAGGAATCACAAGTTAATTAGTTAGTATTATTTATTAGGGTAAACTATATATAACGACCAAATATATTTACCTGTCAATTTGAAACTAACGAAATTTTCTGATTATATAAAATAATATATATTGCAAAACTTATATTATTTCTTAATTATTTCCAATAAGGTTAGTAAGGACTTGTGTTATTTCCAATTTTATTTTTTTCAATCGGTAATAAATTTAAGTTTTCAGTTAAATCTTCAAATTAATCAAATATTTTTTCATGGACTATCAAAACTAGTTTTCTTTATGCAAAAAAAAAAAAAAAAAAAAAAATCTTTTTTTAGATATGTGATTGTTCTACCAATCATATATTTTTGTTTTTTGATAAAAACGAAAATTTAAAACTTATGAATTTAAATCTGAATTTATTATTTAGATTAGACTGCATATAAATTATTTTTTTTTACAAGCATATAAATGTACTATTGAACTATTTATGTTACAAATTGAATAATATAAATTTTTTATCCAGTTTATAATATAAAATCAAATTACATCAATTACTCTTTATTATTTTTATTTTAGGAAAAATTAGTAGAGATGATCCGGTGATTGATTTTAAAAGAAAAAAAAAAATCATTCAAAATAGTTTTAAGTTCGAACACTAAAATAATGTTTTTTTTTTTTTTATATATATTGGGGGTGAATGATCTGAACCTAATGTTTTAATTACACAAAATGCAATTATCGTTGTTACCCTTTCAAATACAATTAACTAATATTTAATTTTTTAAAAAATATTAACCAATAATTTCTTGTTGATTATCTGCTTTTCTTTTAATAATTCAAATAATGATTATAAAAATATGTCTATATCTTACTAGAATTCTAGAAGTATCCAAAGCCAGGAAAAAAGATGTCATTAAAGCAGACGGTGTAGCTCTTAGCGGGTAATATAAAATACTTCAATTATTCAGCTTTTTTATTTTCTATTTAAAATAAAAAAATACTCTCGTTTAATTATTTTGTTCATCTCCAATTTGGTTTGGTGTAATAGATGGGTATGGAGGACTTGAGAAATTATTTCACCGAAGATAGCGACTAATGAAAGGGTTAGAAGGACAAAATTTCCATATGCTAAGGGATAGAGTTAAAGAAGATAGTTCTTTTCACAGCCAATAAATGACATGACCAGGTTCACTTGATTTCTTCTGTAAATACACTAATCAGAGAGGTACAGACAAAACCAAAATAAACTCATTTCTCTCAACTTTCACAATTGCTTTCTGTTTGAAAGTTTTATTTATTTATTTTTTGGACAGAACTCTCATGGCTCATAAATATCTGCGTTTTGAAAGTTTATTATTTTATAAAAATACAATATTGTCTCTATTTTGAGGAAATTAACTTATTTTATATAATAGTTGTTTTATTTTATGTTTTTAAAATATTATACTATTGTATTTTTTTTATTAATTAAATAATAATGAAAATTAATAAATCATATGTTTCATTTAAATCTTTTTTTATATTATAAATATAACATTATGTTATACAGCTGAGAAAATAATCGGTTGATTGATGAAATGATTTTGAACTTTTTGTATGATCTAAAAGGAAATTGCCCCAATAAATAAACTAATTTAATGAGATGCGAAGGAGTATATGTGATGGGTGCTAAACTAAACACGTCAGATTGATCAAAGGATGCGTTTTTTATGTGCGTTTGTTGATATATAAGTTATAGCTTGATTGGACCTTTTATTTGCAGAATTAAGAGAAGGTGACCCCTTGGAATGTGACACCAGGCAATGGTATCCTATGTTCAACGTTGAAAACCTAACTCAATTTCAGATAATCATTAACTAATTTTATTATGGAATGACTGATCAATTCTATAAATTTATGTGTAAAATTATACATGCATATTTAAAAAAAAATCATTTAATATAAATAAAAGACGATCTTATAATTTTATAATGCATGCGCCCAAAAATTTTAACAGAAAATTAAACAAAATTAAGAATTGAGTTAAGTTTCGGGGAGACTAGTTTATTAAAATAGAATGATTAAGAAAGTTGTATGCTTTTGATGCACACTCTTCCTTCTCTTTTAATCAACTGGTTTTGCCTTTTGATTTACAAGGACAATTACATACACTCATTAGGAAACCATGCATGTGGATGTGGCTTACTCACTTTTCCATTATTCTAGCAAATTAGAATCATTTTAGTGTAAATGTCAACAATATATTTTCCATAAATGATGTTTATAATATTATATTAAAAAAATTTACTAATATAAATTGAAAGTAATAGTTTATTAAACCACATTGTCACGCTCGGCAATTCATGATTTAATTATAGTTCAAAGACATTTAACAAATTGATGGTTCAAGTCGGTTTAAACAAATGGTTCTCCATTTAATATAGACAAAGAAAAAAATACTAAAAAAAAAGAAAATTCCGAGAGTTGATGATTTGGAATAATAAGATTCCTTGTGTGTTTAAAATTTCATGCATTATAGTATTATATGTAAAAAATTTGTGACAAATATATGGAGGAAAAGGCAAAAGTAGTTGATTCTTGTACGACAAATAAATAATAAAAAGAAATTAAAAGGAAAAGGTTGATGACCCTCAAATGGTACAGGATGATTATATGCTTCATCCAAAGTTTTTTTGGTTTGCTTTAAGTAATAAGAAAAGTGATTTGAGGTGTAATTATTAGTAATTCATTAAAGTTATGCAAGGAATTGCATCAGCTAAAGAGAACTTCCATCAACATATATATGATAGGCATATCCTGGGTGGATTCATTAAGTAGAAGACAGTCTTGCTTCAAAAGCAATTATAGATAACATTTTTTATGGAGGAATATTAATTTATTTCTATATGAAGTTGGTATTTATTTTTTAATATAATATGAGTAAAAAAATAAAAATATTGTCCCCCCACGAAGGCAAGCTTGAATGACAAGTAATACGAATGCAGCATGCTCTTAAAGCCTAAACAAAGACTTTTCTTTTCCTCTAATGGTCCAACCCTACTATGGGGAGCCTTAATTCGCATGGCATTCTATTTTACTTGACGAGAAGAGTTTAATATGATGTGGGCATGGTGAGCAAGCCGGTCGGCACATTTGTAAATGCGGACCACTCCATTCACAACATGGAAGCAAATTACATTTTTAATTTACAATGCAAAACTGATAGAACGTCGTGTGTTCTTTTTGTTATATGTCCAAGATAAACAATCAAATTAAGTGCCAAAAAATCCTCATACATATGATTTTAAGAAACATCTATTTCTTGACAAATTAAAGTAGAATAATTGATGAAATTTGATACAAGTGTAGAACTGTATATATATTAACAAGAGAGACAAATAATTAATTGGACCACACTCACAAAGCCACATGACATAGAAAACTCAAACTGTTGTTTCTATTCACCGTTTACCATATATTTATCATCTGTCTATAATTCGTTTTATGTTTATCTTTCTATGCACAGTACCATCATCTGCCTTTTTATGCTTTGTTTATCATTTGTAAATATTCTTTTGCTAGTTAAATCAACATCATTCGTTCAAAATCGAATAAAAAGATAACACAAATTACAACCATTCAATCATACATTATACTACTCCGCAACGGATACAGTCGTATTCCATCATCTCACATGGACATGGCAAGAATTTTGGAATCCAAACAGTATACCAAAAGAAACTGAAAAGAAAAATATAACAAACGGAAGATGAACAAATCATCGTGTGCCCACCAGCGATACCGAATGTTGTTTGCTGATTGGAATTGAGGTTAATGTTGTTGAATTCAATCGTTAAATTTTGTTCTTGAACCGCTTTTTTCCTAATTTAAAATCTTTAATTAATTTTTTCAGCGATAGTTCGTTTAAAGTTATTCTATTTATAAAATGTAGTTCTTGTGTTCGATTCTTCCTAACCATTTTTTTAATATATATTTCATGCATGAGAGAGGGTTATTCTACTGGTGGCATCCCTTATATACAAAGATAAAAAGTTTTCTATGATTTTTATCTTGGCTTTGTTATCAATTTCTGCTTAATTTTCTATGATAAAAAGTTTAATAAATTTTTATAAATATGTATGAGAAAAAAATCCAGCAAAAGTATATTAAAAATTATCTAAACATGAAAATTTTAAAATTTTAATTTAATTTATAAGAAATAATGCATAGAAGTCATAAAAAAATTAACTAATAAAATTAAATGCCTGCATTATTCAATATGACTAATTACAATATAAAAATAAAATTAATTAATTGAACTCTTCCATAATTATTTATCTTTTTTTTTTACTTCAAAAATCCATCTAAAATCTGGAAAAAAAATTAAAAATATGAAAATAAATAAAAATTACTAGTCTCAATTTACAAGTTAATATGATTTAAAAGAGATTTCCATTAATTACATATTTATTAAAAGTTTAAAAATGGTTTGAAATAGTTTATTAAAAATTTAAAAAAATATAAGTTTCCAAAAAAAAAAAAAAATTATACACACTCATAGTAGCAGTTAGAAATAAAATTATATTTACTCTTGGTAATCATTTTGTAAAATTTGCAAGTATTAAAATTTTGTATGTAGTTCTTAAAAATTTCTAAACTTACAAATAGTTATTCAAATCCGTAAAAAGGTTTAGAAGAAAATAACATTTCAACTTTTGTATATTATTGTTTCTTATATGCTTACATTTGTTTTAAATTTTTACTCATATTTTTTTTGTTTATCATGTTTATATTTGGTTTATTAGTTGCATATATGACTACAATTTCGCATAGAAAAGAAAACTTGGATCAGTTAAAAAATCACAACAGCAACAACAGTAGTCAATGGAAATAAAATTTGATGTTGATTTCAAATATGGAACTTGTTTCGCATGATTCAACTAAGTTTGCTGAAAACGAAAAATTCATATGGATCCCAAGTTTTATGACTACCAAATGCTAAGCTAAACCTAAAAGAAAGAGAAAGGAGTCAAGGCAAGCTAATGATGTTGATTAGGGGAGAGCACAATTCGGTTTTTACCGAAATTAGCCAAAAAACAGGAAAAAAAAACGGTTTGATTAATCAAATTTTTTAACCTTTTTGATTTTCTATTTGGTTTTCGGTTAGTATTCTTGAAAATTTTGGTTAGTTCGGTTAATCGAAAAACTAAACTAAACCTATAAAACTATGTCGTTTAGTATTTTCTACCTTTTTACTTTCGGTTTTGTATTCTCTATCTTTTCTTTTGTTTTCGATTAATTTTCGATTAACTGAAAATTTTGGTTTCGATTATCGGTTAACCAATTAATTTCGATTTTCAGTTAGTTTTTTTCAAGTTCGGTTAACTGAAAACTGAATTTTTAATTTCAAATTTTTAATTTCAATTAATTGAATACTCTGGCTGTTGATATTAATAGTCAGTAGAAGTTGTGAGAAAGTTTGATAAAAAATTTTGTCTAAAACTTCTTCGAAAGTACAATCGCTATATAGATGGACACCGTTGGAATTACAAAGGATGCATTTCCTTATGCTGAGGGTATTGGTCCTCCAACCAGTAGTGGTTAGCGGCTCTAGTTAGTGAAATTCCATTTACAACGCGTTTTAAAATGTAATACCATTTTTTTCTGTTTTATATGGGTGACTCATTCTTTTTTATGGCCAGCAGTTTAAAAAGGCAGACATCCCGTTTAAAACACATTTAAAAATTCGTATCCTTTTTTTTTTTTTCCATTTAAAAGGTAAATTCAGTTAGTTTAAATAAAAATTTTGGTTTATGGAAGTTGGTAAGTTGATTTAGATTTGTATCATGTTCTAGTCTTTATATATATTAGCTGTACTTTAAATACAATAAATTAAATTTTTCATTAAATTACATTTATTAATTATATACAAAATTAATTATTGTGACATATAAAAAAGATCAGTATCACTTTATTGTATTTATAATAAAATAGTATATCTTATTGAAATAGAATTTGAATTTTATTAATAATTAATTAAAGTAATTATTTTTATTATAGTTTAGTTAATTAATATTTAAAATTTTGTTCTTATTTTAATTTAATTAATTAATTACTATAATAATTATATATTACTCTCAATAATATAGATTTTATAGGAGTATTTTGGACAAAAATAAATGACTTCTCATTCCTACATTTATATACATGGTAGATTATTTTTATAATACATTTTTATTTGTAAGTATAATTGGATTACATTTTAGTCTTTTATTTTTACTTAATTATATAGAATAAGAAAAGTGTGAATTATCTTTTTATTAATTTTTATATCATATTATAAATTTTTAGTTAATTAATGATATATAATTATGAAAATTTTAAAAATATGTATAAATTAAGGAAATTAAATTTCATATTTTTAACCGAACGTATTAACTGTATCCCTTTTTGAAAATTCAACAGGAATATTTAACTTTCTTTCTTTCTTTCTGCTAATGACCAATAAAAAGCAAACGTATAATTAAAAAATATAAAAATTCATATTATTTTTAATTGTATGTATTGTTGTTAATGACATTGGAAGGTCATCATCACTTACACGTTTTGCAAGCCTAATTCTCCCATTTCCACATAAAATCGTAGATATAATTCATTAATAAATTACAGAGTACAAGATAACAGCTACATTTGAGTTTATATAGACTCAAGGAGGATGTAGCAAAATAGTGTGCGTTTAATAACCATAAGCCATATAATATAATCTTTCACATTGCCTCAAATACATCATTTTCAATCGGATTGTATTACTATTCTCAAAATACTCATTTAATTTATGAAACTTTATTATTTTCATCCATTTCCTTAAATGATTAGCAGTATTTCTTCTTTAATTAGTGAAGGTAGGTTTCACTTTAATTTCAACCTTCCCTTAGGAAACATGTTTAACAACTAAAAGTATTCTTACCTTTTGAAATGAGTTGCATCAATGGTTGGCCACCCCACAATTGATGTTTCGTTTCAGAATCAATGCCCTTCACAAATTAATTGCCAACCACTATTCCAACTTTCTAATTCAGGAATTTAGGGAAATTTACAAATCCATTTTTTCAAACTTAGAAGCCTATCCTATGCTTTTAGTTTAGGAGAAACTAATCAATGAGAAGTCTATTCTTCGTGTGTTTTAATTTTGATGCTTACCAGCATTATTAATGAAAAATACATTCTAAATTTAATAAAGAGGTCTGATAACAAATTAAATTATGAAAAGTGGAAAGAAATATATGCAAATAAATATTACTAATAATTAGATATCTTTTTAAAAACATTAAAATTATTTTACCTTATTGTGATGGTGCTCATGATGAACTAAATGACAATATTAAATTAAGGATAAATACATTTAGATCTCTATTTTTTAAATAATTAACATTTACATCTTTAGCTTTTATACTAATTATTATTTATGGGACCCTAATTTATGATTTTATTAAGCACTTACATCCTTTCATCAAAATTTCTTAGTTTTTCCATTAAAATTTTTGAAAATGATTATACGGCCCCTAATAAAATGTATTTTTATATTTTATTCTTTTACTTAGTAGTGTAATAGTATTAAATATTAAAAGATTTGCTCTAATTAGTTATTATATTATTTTTATTTTTTGCAAAATAGAATATCAAAGGGTAAACAGTCAATTTTTAAAAAAATTTTAATTAAAAATTCAATTTTTTGGATGAAAAGATGTTTAACAATCAACAAAACTAGGGACCCAGAAATAAAACTAATAAATGGAGAGATATAATTGTTGATTTTGTAATAATATAGAGATTTAAGTGTAATTTTGTAAATCTGAAAAAAGTCTTAAAGTTGATCCCTACCTGTGTCGTTTGGCCTATTTGCTTCTTGGGATAAACGGCGATTTTTGTCGTCTCGTCTTCTGCTTCTCCAGTCCAGATGCTTCCCGCTCACAATATGATAACCTTGCCGTAAGAAAAAGAAAAGAGGCGTTCAAAGCTGGGTCCCACCATGCCCATCACAATTCGCATGAGCTCAAAACTGTCGCCACGTATGCCACCCTTTTAAAAACCCGCCATTTGCCTTTCTAATTTAAAAACTTTCAAAACTAAACCCTTTCCTTCCTCTCCTCTTTCTCATTTCTGTCTATCTATGAACCAAAGCAAAAAACCCTAAAGCTATAATCTTCAAATTACTCGCACCTGCCATACCCTTATCATGCATCCTCACTCGTACACCGTCGATTCCATCTCTAAATCAAAAGACCTCGCCTCCGCAATCCTCTCTTCTTCTACTCCTGCCCAGATCTCCTCTGCTTGCGCCTCCATCGAGTCTTTTTTACACTCTCATACACCTGATCAATCTCGCCACTTCTTCTCCCTCACCTTTCCTACTCTAATTTGTAAGCTCTACGGCTTCGGTGATGCTTCATCGCCTCCCAATGGACAGCAGTTGGCTTCATCCAACGGTGGCTGGATCGATATTATCCTTCAATCCAACGACGCCGATCTTGCTTCTAGAGTTTTCAACCTCCTCTCACCTAGCGGAGTGGTTTTCCAGTCGATTTCCGCCGTCGATCGCCTTTCGCTTGTCAAATACGTGTTTCCGATCGAGCGTTTGCCGGAGTGGGCTCGGTTCTTGCTGTCGAGCGAGAGAGATTGTCAGGTCTTGAACAACCTTTGCCCTCTTTTTAGAGGTAAAGTCAAGGAGGATTCCGTTAAAGGTTCTTCCTATTACCAAGTACAGTTAAATATTTTTGAGTATTTCATGTTATGGTTTGCTTATTATCCTATCTGCAAAGGCAATACCGAGAATATAAACAATATACCTGTTAGAAGAAGTAGAAAGTTGAAATTAGAGAACTGGACCTCGTCAATTCCAGGATTTTCAAATTCTAAGCGTGGAAATGAACACAAATTGGAGTGTAATCTCTATTTGAATCTTTTATACGCATATCTTCGTGCCTTTGTGCCTGTGAGTGATTTGGATTCACATCAGCCGTACCGTAGCTCCCTTTTGCATTATAAGCATGGAAATGATGGGGCAATTTTGTTAAGAGCGGAGTTTTTTGTTGATACATTGGTGCAATATTGGTTGGTTGATAATGATTTCTCGCCTTTGCCTGTCAATGTTTGCAAGTCATTTGGATTATCATTTCCGCTCAGGTCTGTGTTAGGTGAGACTCCACCGACTCCTAATTTAGGAGAAACGGTCAAGTTGTTAGTCAAGTACTTGAACTTGAGTGTGGATGCAGTGATAGAGGTCTCTGATAGTGCGGATGGCTTGCGGTGGAGTAATGTTTCTTTGAGTTCATTTGATTCAAAATCAAGACAATTTCCAGTATCTGTGAATGATTCTATGTGTGCTGGCAGCTCTTGGAATTCTTTGATTCAAAGACCAGTGTATAGATTTGTTTTGAGAACATTTCTATTTTGTCCGGTTGGGACTCCCATAAAGAATGCTTCACAGGTATTCTTAGTTTGGATTAGTTACATGGAGCCTTGGAAGACCAGATTAGATGACTTTATGGAGCTGGATGCCATTGTTGGATTGGGGAAAAATTTAACTAAGGAAAATGAGAGAAGAACAGAAGAAGGGTATTCATCTCAGTGGCAGGATTATGTGTTGTCTAATTACCTTTTCTATGGTTCCTTGATCATGCACTTCATTGGATTCGCTCACAAGTTTCTTCACACTGAACCAGAACTTATAGTCCAGATGGTACTGCAGGTATGTCGCTCAATTGTAATCTAATTGTTATTCTATGCCATTTATGGCTTTCTCTTTCTTGGCAATATTATACAAAGCTGTGATTGATATAATGATTGCTCTTCCGTTGCATTCTCCTCCCTTATGTGGACTATCTATGATTTTGAGGAGTTCATGGAATGAATGGATGATTTTAATTCTGATTGATGGAATTGAGTTCCTGTAACTAATAGTTTGTTTCTTGGCTTGTGGAAGAACTACGACAGTGTTTAGTATGCTACTTTGAACTATTCGTGTGATATCTAAATTTCAAATGATAAACTAATTAAAAAAAAAGTTATTAAGTGATTTGTAAAAATGAGTAAAAAGGTTGTAAGTAATTGTTAGTGTGAGACATACAATTTCTCAAGCTTTAAATAATTTTATGAAGTTATGAACATATTATCAACTTTGATATTTGATAAAAATTTTACTGTTATTACTAACATATTATTATGATTAATAAGATACTAATAATATCTTTACAACAATAAACTTTGGCGCTATCAAACTTATATGTTGTTTGCAAACATTCTCTTGTCTCTGACTCTTTGAGTGAAGCTCTAATCCCATTAACATTCTAGAACTGTAGAGAAGGGAGACTTATGCTCTGGGACTAAACACTATTTCATCAGCAAAATAATTACAATTATTATTGGAATTGTGTTATGTTAGAAGGAAAAAAAAAAATAGTACACTTTTTTAAACAACACTTGGTGTTGGTATTTGTAAAAGATATTAGGATAACTTAGTATTTTGTTTGGCCAAAGGGTAGTTTTAAAAGAACTAGATAATCATTTGGAAAAAAAGAGAGAAAAAAAGTAATAATTAGATAATTAGAAGTAAAGATTCGCTAATCGTTAGTAGGTTTTCAAACTTAAAATTCAAATTTGAAACCAATTTCCATGAGCAGTATTGTCCTCAGTAATGTATGTTAGGTAAATCATGAAGAATCTTGAGTACCTCATTAAGGAAAAGGGTCAAGTACAGGGAAATTTGCTCTTTTTTCAGGATATTTGTTGTTCAAGGACTATTGTAATGTAATGTACAAACAAAATATTACCTCCACCTACAAGAAACATGGTATCTGAAAACAAGCATTGTTCCTATGTCAGTGTAGTTAAGTTCTACGTTATCTTTTATACTTGCATTTTAAAAATTAACTGGTACATACAAAAATATAGTATATGTTTGATACTTTCGTGTTTTAAGCTACTGTGGATTCATATTTGTGGTCATGTGTAGAGTTTTGCAAATCCAATTGTTTGTTATGTTGATTTAAGTTTTTAGCTTTACTCATTCTGCACATCGTCTTTATAGGTTATGGAAATACTGACATCATCCAAAGAGTTGACTGATTTGATAAAGAACATGAATGCTGTTTTTCATTCCAATCAAGCTGGGTCAGGAAAATCAATGCTTAACAGCTTATATAGATATGTCCCTTTGATTCGTGAACAGTTGCAGGTAGATCTCTCTCTCTATCTATCTATCTATATGCTGGTGTGTGTTTTTCACGTGGTTGGTCACTTCTGCTGCTACTGGTGCTGCTTCACTTTCTTTTTATTTTTATTAAAAAAAAATTCTGTTAAAGCCTTAGAAGCTATTGCATGTCTATTTTGTAGTCACGTATAAACAAAATGCCTCCATCAAGTGTGGTTTTTCCATTCTCAAACTCTTTTTATTGTTTTTTTTAATTCCAATATTTATTTGTGGTGCTAGGACTGGGAGGATGGTTTATCTGAAAGTGATGCGGATGGATCCTTCTTGCATGAGAATTGGAACAGAGATATAAAACTCTTCAGTGATGGGGAGGATGGTGGACAGCAGCTACTTCAGGTTTATATTGTTTCTGTTATTCATAATCTATATTGGTCACACCTTTTTATATACGGTCTCATTCTATTATTATGTTTCTGTTTCTGCAGTTGTTTATATTGCGTGCAGAAGCTGAGTTCCAAGCTAACTCCGGTGATAACATATCACAAAAACTTCAGCTTATAGATTCATTGAAGACGCATGTACGCTGCTTATATGGAGATTATACTGTTAAACCTATTTCAATCACACCAGAAACAAAGCAACATGAGCAATTACGAGATGAAATATTCAAGCCTAGAAGAGTTGGCAATCAAGCATTGGCTGATGTGAAATTCAAGGGCGACTGGATGAAGCGTCCTATTTCTGATGATGAAGTTGCATGGCTTGCAAAATTTCTTGTTTATTTGTCGAGTTGGCTGAACGAAAACCTAGGGTTAAATCAATCAGAAGACAGCAGTGATGTAAGCTGTAAATGGTCATATGTGCAGGTGTCAAGTGAGGTGGAAAATGTATGTGGACCTGCAGAGACCACGCGAACGGTGTTGTGTGGCATCGGTTATTGGTTTCTTGAATTGGGTGCAGCAGTTGTGAGGTTGATGAGAAAGCATGGTCTGAGAGTGAATCTGAGGATGCTGGCATCCAAGAAGATTGTGATGGTTTTGCTTTTGTGTATTTTATTCAGCTTATTGAAGAAAGGTTTCGGACTATTTCATAGGGTGTAAATAAGAGGCGAAGTACAGGAACAACTAAAAAACATAGAATTGGAGATCTTTTCTTTTCTTTTTCGGTTTTTCCCTTCTTTTAACAGAAAAAATGGTAGAGATGAGATAAGAAGAAAGATGTTACTCTTGCAGGTTTTGCTGCTGCTGTGTTTTTTTTTTTTCTTTTGTTAAAATTTTCATATTGAATATAAGAATTGTAAGTTTCACAGGTGGTATATATATGTATATATTTTTTCCTTTTCTGGGTTTTTCCAGAAGTGAATCATTGTTGAGTATTTGATTCCTGTTAAATTTTAGTGGGGGCTAAAGTTTGGACTGGTTGGTACACTTGTTTTGGCATCTGAAAGATGATAGATGTTACATCATTTTGAACAAAAACAAAATAATGTGTAATGGGAAATCTATTAGATGCAAAATACAACCTTCAGTTTTTCTACTTGCTAATGTGCTATATATTACACATTACGGTTAGAAACTGAAATCCAACCCAACAATGAGTAAAGATGATAGGAACAGCGTAATTATGATGAGCTACGGAAATTAATACGAGTGGGCATAAACTGTATTAATCATACGTTACGTTTGTTCAGAGTGAAAGGCGTGCCTCAAATAATGCTTCACTTTTCACCCCAACTCTATAATACTACAAAATAATCTATATAATATATAATAACAAGGTTTTGGGCTATATTTGGAACTATTTCTAATTTGATGTTTTTAAATAAACTATACATTGCATTAAATGTTTCTTAATATTTAAATATTTCTTACCATTTTCTATAACATTCATTTCCAATTCAAAGAAAAAAATTTAAAATGGAAAGTTATAAATAATAATAATAATAATAATAATAATAATAATAATAATAATAATAATAATAATAATAATAATAATAAAAGTTCATACAAAAAATATGTTACCTAATTTTGAATTCTTTTCAATATGGAAAATTATAAATAATAATAATAATAATAATAATAATAATAATAATAATAATAATAATAATAATAATAATAATAATAATAATAATAATAATAATAATAATAATTATTATTATTATTATTATTATTATTATTATTATGGAAAGTTCATACTTATATTCAATATGAAAAGTTATAAATAATAATAATAATAATAATAATAATTTTCAAAATTGATATTTTTAAATAAATTATGCATTACATTAAATATTTCTTAACATTTCAAATATTTCTTACCATTTTTTCTAATACTCATTTCCTTTTATTTTAATAATTTTC
>CANUEY010124544.1:0-23647 GCA_948099555.1 Croton setiger
CATCCTCGCCTCTGAATGAAGCTACGGCAACTGCATGTGAACATGAAATTCTAAATTTCTGTCATTTTCCGCAACTGCAATTTTGAATTCCGTATTGCACAATCTATATATTGTCACTTCCAGTAACCACTTTGTATATTCCCATATTTTGATTCCAGCAAATGACAGTATGTGCTCTAGAACGATGTCTGTATCTGATAAATTGTTGTTTGGGACCGGAGCAAGCACAGTTTGACATCTTTCTATCTCTGCTAAGTCTCGGTGGAAAATTGCAACCGTCTTCTCCAAAGATGATTCAACCAAAGCTCTGATCGGGAAGTGACGGACCCCTTTCAGTACGTTATTGAAACTTTCAAAAGTGTTCGTTGTTGACAAACCCCATCTGTGACATCCATCAGCGAAAAGCGTCCATTTCTCTGGATCGATATTCTGCAAATACTGGTACGCTCCGGGGGATTTCTCTTGCAATTTCGTCCATGCAGCCCAATACTTCTTCTCTTGTAACTCCGTTCCAACATATTGACAAATCTGCTTCAGACCCTTCCTTCTATATTCCTTGGACATGTTCGCCTTAACGTGCTCAAGGCAAAATCGGTGAACTCCCATACCCGGATATTTCTCCAACATCGTCTCCATTGCAGACAGGATTCTGAGGTGACGGTCAGAAACAATGCAGGTGAACCGATTGCCTAAAATGTACAATTTTAGACATTTTAGAAACCATTTCCAGCTATGCGCTGTCTCATCGTCGACGATTGCAAATGCAATTGGCAGAATATTGTTGTTGGAAGTTTTCACCACTGCAACAATTAGTTTGCCCTTGTACAACCCCCACAAGTGAGTTGCATCGACGCTTACCACCGGACGACAAGACTGGTAAGCTTGAACAGATGGTCCAAACGCCGAGAACACATATCTAAAAATTCTTCTTGTACTGTTTTCCGTCCCCTGTTTGAACTTGAACATAAATATGGTACCCGGATTGGCCGCCTGTACTGCGGACAAATATCTCGGCAGTTCTCTAAAATTATTTTCCCATACCCCGTATACTACCTCAATTGCCTTCCTCCGTCCGTGCCACGCTTTCTTGTATCCCACGTGAACTCGGAAATGTTCATGCACGCCAGTCTGAATCTGTTTCACCTTATATCCTGGGTCATTCTTGATATTGGGGATAATCAGTCTCGCAATATCATTCGACGTGACATTTATATCATCATTCCCGATCTGAGCGTCTGGATAGTTGTGCTCCTTAATCCATTTTACCATTTTCCACTTTTCCGACCATGACTGTTCAGATGCAATAGTTCTTCTGGATATGTAGGGGCACTGGTAGCATATTTTACAGCCCACGTCTTCTTCGTACTCGAAACCGTGCGAAGAAGACGTGGACTGTAGAATGATGATGATGATTAGTATTATTATTATTATTTGAATTAGTTGAGTGTTTTAGAAAAAAAAAAAATAAAATAATCTACTTTCGCAAGATGAACTTGCAAAAGTGGACTTTTGCAAGATGAACTTGCAAAAGTGGACTTTTGCAAGATCATCTTGCAAAAGTGAACTTTTGGAAGAAATTTACGCGTAAGTGTTAATATTTTTGGTTTTGTGATTAGTGTTTCGCAAATTCATCTTGTGAAACTATTAGTTTTTTCCACATTTTAAATTTCGCTTTTTTTTTCACCATTTAAATTTGGTATTTATTTTTTTAATGTACCCTGATAATATGCAAGAATAATCTCTTCTAATTTTTTATTAATATTTTTTAATGATTTAATTGTATTGATATTAGATACTAATTACATTATTCCAAATTAATTTTCATCAACTTAAAAAGTATCAATAGTTTCTCCTATAATCATGTAGAAAAAAAATATAATAAACCCGTTATTTAAAAGTAAAAATAAAATTTAAAAATAAAAACTTTTACACGATAGCTAATCTAGATAAATAAACAAAAAATTTATTTAAATTTCTTTTTAGTTTAAGGATAATTATAATACTTCTCAAATTGTTTGATAAGTAAAATTTTCTTTAAGAATTAAAATGTCTCCAAAAATATAATATATTATATTTTACTTTTAAATTTTTATAATGTATATAAATGTTAATAATAATTGTAATAGTAACAATTTAATATATTTTTAATCTTTATAACAAAAAAATCTCTTATGTAGAATTTTTCAATGCTTAATCTATTATTTTCAATAAATTTAAAATTTTTAATAATATGTTTGAATTTTAGTACTGATAATAAATTATAAGTTTCTCCTCGTCAGACATATGGAATGCAACAATCCAACCTTATCGACTTCCTGAGCATATTGATTAGAGAAAAGATTTTCACATCGATTTAGTGAAATTGATATATCTCCAAACTATTAAAGGTTGAAAAAATCAAGCTTGGTATGCTAAGAAATAGTTTCATTCCCAAGTTGTGTTACAAACCTATCTCTATGTACGTTATTTATTACACAAATCACACATTTTTTTCATCTATATTATTACACGTCACACAATATTGTCAGTAATTTACATTAGTTATCATATATTTTACTTATAACATATAACATGTATATTTATCAATACAGTAATTCACAGTGTTATTTAATATAAATCTATAAAACACAACTATACATGTGGATGCAACAATGAGGAAGAGAGATCCTAAGTTTCAGCTAACCGACCTGTGCAAAACGAGTGTGAAGTGCCACACTTCACGCTATGAACCGACACTATCAACAGCAATCAAGAACCTGAAACATAAAATTGCGATTTGATTGAGTCGCATATTCAGCAAGTATAAACTACTATCATTTAAATCAACGATAATCACAAATTCATAACAATGATCAATAACATCAATATGCATGTGTTTATGCCACATGATTCCATTTAATTTCATTGTAATCCACTAAGCCAAATATTGTTTTTGAAATTTCATATATCATATATTATACGGTTGGTCAGTATTAAGTTCTTGTATAACCTGAATGTCCATTTATCAAATTATATGTCAATCCTCAGGTCCTACTTGTAAAAACATATAATGATCTGTGGGTCCTGCTTGTGAAGTTTGCAAATATAAGTCAAGATGATCACAACTCATTTATTAAGTCTCGTATGAATGTTTTTGTATGATATCTATATAATCATATGTATTATCATCTTAATTTCAATATAATCAAATCATCAGACTTCAGTACCGATCTAACAAACAATCAACAAATAATCAACTTTAACATAATCAATTGATTGAGTTTTCACTACCGATCCAACAAATAATCAATTTCTATATAATCAATTGATCGGACTTCAGTACCGATTCAATAAATAATTAATTTCATAATCATAATAACGAATCATTTCAATTATCATACCTAAAGTTTATACTAATCTCAAAATTAGGACTAAAATCAGACCTCAGATTGCTTTCCTCGCTCCCCTTCTATATTCGATGGTCCTAGATAATTCAATATTAAATATTTAATTTTCATTTATATTTTATATTAAATGAAATACATGACTTTGATATTTATTCTCTTTTTATCTTATTACTAATATTTTTATAATATTTTATTTTATTTAAATCCAATTCCTGACATATATTTTTTATATTTAAAATACTTAATAAGACTATTCATGTTTAATATCAAACTCAATTTATCATATATTAATTTTATTTAACAATATTTATCATAATTTAGTTTAATTAATTGACCAATTAATCAAATTTATAAAATAAATTCTCAATTAAATCCAAAAGGACTCAATTGCATAAATTTTGAAGTTTTCAGGGGTTCAATTGAAGTCTGACAGTGAGTTCATGAGTCAATTTGCAATATTTTTAAATTAATGAGGTGGAAGACCTAATTGAAAAGATTTAAAAGTTTTGAAAAACCCAATTGCAAGCGCTCTAGAACTTCAGGGACCAAAATATAATTTGTAGATATTATAAACCGGAATGACTAAATTAAAAAGAATTCAAAGTTTTCGGAAGGGCTCAATTAAATAAACCTATAACTTTAGAGACCAATTTATAATTTTCATAAAAATTCAGGTACTCAGAGAGTAAAATACCTCAAAACGCAGCCTAGAACGTAGTTTTGATCGTCTTCTTCACAGCTCCCTGCAACCAAGGTTACTATTCACGTGAACAGTAACCTTCGGTTCCAGCGGCCTTTTACCCTTTTTTTTCGGCCTCCTTTCGACGCCGGTGACTTTTTTAACTCTGGTATAACCTTGCTCAATGGCTCAGACCATGCACAACGGTTTCCCATTTTATCTTTTCTTTCTTCTTCCCCTGTTTCTGTTCTCTTTCTGTTTCTTTCTTTCTTCTCCTTCATTTTCATTCTTCTTCTCATTCCTCTTTTGTTTCTATATATCTTCAGATGTTAAAAAACATCTAAACCTTCCTTTCCTCTCTTCTTTTTCCTTTCTTTTTTTTCTCTTTCCTTTGTTTTTTTGCTTCTGGTTGGTGCACTATTTTTGCTTCCTGTTCTCTCTTGTTTTTGCCTTCTCTTCCTTCACTTCCATTCCCAATTTTAACTCACATATTGTTTCTTTCTCACTTTACTTTCTACCTCCTTACTTCCTTTCTTTCTTTCTTAGCTTTACTTCCTTTTCTGTGTATATATATATACATACCATTTCTCATTTCTGTTTTTTTTCATATACGTATATATAAATATAACTATTACCAGGACCAAAAATTAATTATGGTTCAATTGACACCGGATACCGACTCCGGTACTTCAACAATGTCAGTAGAAACGAAATTTACGATGTCATCGTAAAAATTTAAATTCTAAGGTAAAAATATTTTGTTGATTCGAAACCTATTTATTTTTCTTTTTATTAAACTCATATATACATTTTTTAATTATTTGCGTCACCGTAATTTAAACGGTTGCATCAAATAAAAACCTTAACGGATCCTCTCAAATATGCGTACCTACAATTTATGAGTCCTAAAAATTTAATCATTCTTGTGTTTTCAATTCAATTCATATAATGTTCATATATTATTTACCTCACTAACTTTTATTTATTAAAATAAATGTTGATGCAATAAAACTGTAAAAATGCATTGACTATAATGACAATATGCATGATGTATGATTTCAGTTACGGACGTCACAAATTGCACCCCTACAATAGGTTGAAAATTGGCACGATATATACTGCGGATTAGATAATCTAACGGGTAATGGTTTCAAACGTTCAATTTTTTTACCAACACTATTATTGAGCCTAGCCAGAAATGGGTAAAATTCCGATTTTTTTTTTCCAAAGAAAAAGAAAGAATTTGCACGATGATTTGGGTCAAAAAAATCCCACATTGTTGAACTGTATTGTTAATATTGAAGGGGAGTTATATGGTGTAGCAATGATGCAGATTCTAGAATCAACTGAGTTGGAAAAATTGCCTCTCTAGATGCACATTGATTGCCAGAAGGTGAACCACTTCAGTAATGAATTCTCTCTTTGTTTATTTAGAAAATTAAGCATATGACGTGGCTAAGCTGATTGATTTAAAAAATGTGTTTTTCTGTTATTTTCTAATAAGATTAATTTTAAGAGTTATAGTTTATGTAAAACATAATATTTTACTTTAAATTTTGTAATATTCTTCCTCCTAATTAACATGACATGACTAAATTATGAAAGGCTGAGATGTATTTGTTGTTGTGTAGGTAAAGATCATGCAGAGTAAGCGATCCAGCAAGTATTTTAATTATTCTTATGCATAATTTTTTCCATATAATTTTATATTTATCTTTGCATTTTTAGATTTGAAAAAAAAAAAAAGCATTGAGGAAGTATAAAAAATAGATAAGCTACAGGTGAGAATTGCAATTATTTGAATATCTTTGGTCTCAAAAGTTGCTGCATCAAAATGTGCATATGAAAGTTGTAGCATATAGAAAACTCGAATTTAATTTCTACTTATCACCTGTAAAAAGCAAATCATATTTGAGCTTAGTTGTTTTAATGCTAGAGAATAAAAATTGAATTGAATTAACAATTACCCAACAAAATCAGGTAGATTCTTTCAAACTAAGATCAATTCTTTATAAAAATATGGAATAAAGTGAACTAATTTTTAATTTTTTTTTTTAAGTCCAGTTTAATAAGTTATGGCTAAAATTCAAAAAAGAAAATCAAAAAATGGTATTTTTTAACAATGTTTTAAACCAAATAAAATAAATAAATAAAAACTAAACCAATCGGCTTATCTAAATCTAAATCTAAACTACTGTACTTATAAATGAGAAAATAAGAGAGAACAATTTATTTAAAAAATAATCCCACAAATTTTTATATTTAAAAAAAAAATCTAAACTACTCATAAAACCATATTTAAATTAATTTTTATATGGTGATGGAGGATTTGTTTAAATTAAAACTATTTAGCCAATATACCTTTGCAAATTTATTAAAATTGTAATATCCTATTATTTTAATAACAGTGACTTATTTTATTTTAAAATGGTACCATCAATAGGAAATTGAGCAAAAAACCATTAATTGATTGGCCGGTATTTAAAGAGACTTACACGCTTGGCTTCGGACCACCTGTACATCGCAATCCACTGGGAGAGCTAATCAACTTGATGACCAAAGAGCGAAGGGCTTATGTGTACGTTTGGGCATCAATATAAGAAGCTTCTTTGGATAGTCCACCAGCTCTTGAATAGTTACCAAATCCGCGAAATTCCAACATAAATAAATAACCCATATTTAAATATCTTCTTTTACAACTAAATTCATGTTCCTTTAGTTCTGGTTGATGTTATTCAAAATTAGTTTGACTTGGCATTATTTTTATTATCTTATTTTCTAATTTTCAGTACCACAATCAGTAGTTAGCACCTTTGTTGATTGTGTTTATTTGTTTTTTAAGGTATTTAATTGTTATGTAAGCCTATAAAATGAGCACTCCAACATTTGCTCTATTCTCTTCTAATTACTCATGTAAGAATTTCTTTCATATAATTTTTACAATATCAAACTTCAAAGTTATTTTAATTCCATCTTTTTATTATTTTAATTATGTGTAGTAGTTCATAACATAAAATAATCTATAATTATGGTTCATATATTTATTTGTCATTTGGATACTTTTTTTCTAATTAAATATAACAATATCTTTATTTTTAATTAAAAAATATAAAATAAAAGTGACATAACCCATCTTTGTTATGTCCAAATTTCATTTTGTTATCCTATATATATAAGCATTTGAAAAATATAATTTTTATAAAAAAAAAAATGGCATAAAATTTATATGTTGCTGATGTAATATTATTCAGAAATTTGAACTTGAAGTCCTATCTCTGTGGCTCCACCATTTGTTGCCAACATTATAACTTCCTAGTTTCCTCATTTATCACTCATTGTCTTGTCTCATTAAAATGGTAATAATAACATATTTCACTTGCAACTAAATAGCAAGTTAGTATGAATGATATGCAAAGCCATTTGCAAACAATTGAAAACCAAAAGTAGCATCTGCATTTAGAATCACAACAGATTTTTCCCCATAAATAAATGATATTCACTTTCAATATTATACTGCAAGGTTTAAATATGAAGTTATGAGTTTAAGTACCCTCATATAAAGAGCGATTTGCGTTCCGCGATGCAAACTATTGTCAGCATCAGTTCTATAATGCACCTTCTCAGCATCCACAACTTCACAGAAATCATAATGCACTTGGGGTGAGCAACAGTTATTTCAACCCGCCGAACTGCCGGCACGCACCGCATTTGCGATTTAACCGTATTCGTGGTGTGATTTGGGGTTTATAGGTTTTCGTAAGCCGCAAAATTTTTTTATTTGCAGTTTTAAACAACAAAATAAAAAATATTTATTTTATTTTATATGAAGTGATGCTGCCTACTCAAAATCTAAACCTACATAATTTCAATTTATAGTTGTTTATTTGTAGTTTTGATTGTAATTTGCTCATCAAATTTTAGTTTTGTTAATTGTTTGCGTTGCATGAATTAGTTTGAAATTAATTTTGAATGCTTGAATTTTTAATTATAATTTATTCATTTTTCTGCTGTTTAAATCGTGAATCTGCAAAAACCACCCGAATTGTTTATCTTTCCGGTACAGTTGCAGTTTGGAGAATTCCCAATTCGCAACAAGTTATGCGGTGCAGTAACCACATTTGCTCACCCCTATAAGACTTACCAAAAGAATTATACCAATGATAATACAATCTAGGATGGTTTTATAGCAAAGAGTAACAAATCTGAAATATGTCGAAATTAGAAGAAGATAAACAATCACAATTAAAAGGTCTTTAATAATCCTAGACTATGATATTGGACTTGTAATTCAATTCATATGACCCGCTGAAAAGTCTAGAAATGGGATGCATTCATCGAGAACCCTTTTACAGTCCAAGTGACTACCTAAATAAACAATTGCAGAAATTTACATTTTTGAACACAACATCATTCAATCTACAATAACAGCATCAGCATTCAAGAATCAAAACAAAAAAAGGGAAAAAAAAGCATGAAAGGGCGAACCTGCTTGTTGAAGCAGCTGCAGCTACTCCAATGCAGAAACTGAAGAAATGACGCAAGTAGCAACTTAATCGATTGAAGGCTGCAATAAAAATTCAAACCATTAAGTCAGGTAACTGCAAGCAGTGCTGTTTTCTCCTCGTAGTTGCTGCCTCCAGTCTAGTGATCTTCATCTGTATGGAGGAAAAAAAAAAAAAAACTCATATGACCCGAATGAAAGTAGAAATGCTACGCATCTGCTACACCAAAATTTTATTCTGAACATCAACCAATTTTCGAAGCGAATCCGTAGCTACATTGCTGCGGAAAGCAATTTCATCATTTTCTTGTAGTGAATTTTTGTTAAAAAAAGAAGAAAAGAAATAGCAAGTTAGTACAAGAACATTCAAAGATTACATAAATGCAATTACCAAACCAAACAACCCAACATAATTGTTTTATCGTGAAGTTACTGTTAGTACTTGGTAGGTATAATTAGTTCATAATTATTTTTGGTTGATTAGATGGCCAATACTGTCATACGTATTATACTTCAACAAATATTACTAATGTAGTCTATAACTACTCCTACAGAAATAAACTTAGCCATTAAGTTTACGTTAATGAATGTGTATATTTTGGTTTTGTCGACATGTAGTCCATCTCCAGACCCTATAAAAACAATCAGCTGGTTTGTTGAATTAACTGCTTGCCAACAACCCAAATCACTATCCAATTTATACATTTCAACAACATATACATTACACTTGCGTTTTCTCCACACCAATATCATGAATCATTGATAGTGAAACCAATAGATTGACTGATTAAGCACTGCAGCAAATTATATATCGAACTTTTAATACCACGTGTCAGTCATCCAATGGCTAGTATCACCGTCATGATTACCTTACTAGCTCGACAGTTAACGGTGTGTATAATATGTCTATTTAATTGCTATATATAAATAGTCTGCCATATTATTATTCTGGGAAGTAAAGAATCTTTGTAGATGTTTTCCTAAATGGTTTGCTTTTGTTTCTTGGTGGACCAGAGAAACAAAGTTGAAAGAACAAAGCCGGTGGCCGGATCATGTTCCCGGTGCGGCAGCGGAGCTAGCGTGGCTGACATGAGAACTGATACCAGGTTTTGTTATATCCCATTTTATTGGAGATCTTGGAAAGCTGTTATGTGTACATTTTGTGGTGCTACTCTTAAATCCTATTATTAGCAAATTTTTTACTTTTTGTAATTTTACTGCAGTTGTAAATAGATTATGTTGCTGAAATTTTCTGATGCGCAGATTTTGCATTTTTGTTAATACAGATTTTCAGATTATTACTGATACTCTAATTCTTGAGGGTACAAAATATCACTCGAATTCAATTTTTTTTATTATTATTTTTTCAGAAAAACAGTTATTATTGTCTGTATGTAGGCTTAAGATAAAAAACTGTTGGTCAAAAGTTGTAAATAGATAATTTAACACCCACATATAATTTTTATCCAAATTCATTGTTATTGGATAAATTAGATATGAAACTAAAATTTAAAATTTATCTGAAACAAAGTAGTTTGAGTAGGAACTTAGTTAGTATTATAAAATACTTTACCATTCATTTTTATATTATTCAAGAAAAATACATCCAATTAATCGTGTTATTGGAGAAACAGAAAGTCTTAATTTTGTAATGTTTGTTTAGGAAATATGTGCAAGCTGATTTTCTCTTATGCTTGACATAAATTCAATTGTATGGTTATAAACCAGATTTTCTATACCAAAAAAAAAAAAAAAAAAATGTTCCACGTGTTTTTCTGACTTAACAATTTAAATACATGTTTTTCAGGATTTGTTTTCTTAATTTTTGCATTTATCAAAATTTATAGGGATTTTATTAAATTATGTAATAGTTATTTAATTAATATATTAATGAGTATTTTAATACTATCAATTAAATTAAATGCCCTTATCTAACAAATAAAGGAAGAGAAAGGTACACTATATGTTTCTTAAATCAATATGTAAAAAACGATAAATAGAATAGCAGTGAAATAATTTAAATAATTTTGGGTTCGAGATCTAATAATTACAATTATTTTCACTGGAGACTCACTAACTATCAATGTCACAAGTGACATGAGTCCGGTAAAGCTCTAGAATAGATGTACAAATTTTTAATGAAGGGAGATAAGGGATAATTAGGGGAAGTAAAGAAGTGCCTCCAATTTTTTTCTTCAAGGTCTGCCACCAATGACACTAAATCAGAATAAAGTTTTGGAGAACGGACATAAAAAAAGATAAATTTATTTAAATGAAGAGAGATAAGGGATAATTATGAAAAGTAAAAAAAGTAGTAGTTCCACCTATGCTCACCATTATCAAATGCGGAAATGAAGGGAGACAGACAAGAGATAATGAGGGAAAATAAACAAGTGTGAAAGAGGGTAAGAAATTTGCGTGTCAAACATAACTAGCCAAGGTGAAAAATTGGTGGACCGTACCAAATGTTATAAATGCTGGCTTTAATTACTCGCCTGTAGATTCCTCAACTTCTAACAAAACCCAAATATCTTCATTCATAGCTTCTACAATAGAAAACGACAATCAGTTTTACACCAATTTTCTTTTATTTCCAAGGGATTCCGTATGTTGTCATCACAATTTTATAACTATGGATATGATGGCTTATTAATTAATTAATTTATAGAATACAAGAAATACTTAATAAGTTGTGAATAAGTTAGATAATTAATAAGTGATTGTGGTAGGTATTTGTGAATAACTGAATGGGATGATTGTTCTGAAATTTGATATTTGGTGTTATCATATTGTATAACGTTAGATTGACTAAACATAAACAAAAATGAAAGACTTATAATATGTCGGCCTTTTTTTCTTTGTTTGTGAACATGCTATGCTATCTTTAGCCTTTGTCAGATAAGGCCGTTGAAAATGGATCAATTAATAAATATACTTAATTTTAAATTTATAAATCTGGAATTTGAATAAACTTTCAATTTTGCTCCATTTATGTTGTGGTCATTTTATACAATTTTTTTGTACATTTTGAATATTCTTCAAATTCATAATCATATATAATAATATTTTTCAGAGCACAAATTATTATTGTCAAAACATAATTTATCGCTTTGACAAAATTGTCTCTTGTACAAATTCGGTTCATTTGCTTGTGCTCTCAAAATAGACCCACCCTCTATATATATAGTTGTTGGTTACAATATAAGTGTAAATATTTGCTTATTCTTTAGAGTATATGGAGAACTAAAATTTTAATTAGAAACTAAATTTATAATTTTATACAAACAAATACAATTCTAAATATATCATTCAAGAAAATTAAAAATTAAAAAAATAATAAAACAATAAAAAAAAAATAGTCACTACTATTAAAAACTTACTAACGATATCAATGGGGTGAATCCAAGTGATAAGTGATCCGAGTTTGTTTAAAAAAATTTCGGTTCAAAACCTACCATTATAGATATCTCCGTTAGAAGATTTTTCCATCATTGTCATGTACTTGACGCAGATCGAGTTCAAATTAATCAGAACAAAGTCTCAAAAATTGAGCAAATTTAAAAAAATAAATAAATAATTGATAAAATAGTTAGCGGGTTGTTTAAAACATAATAAGAGAATAATTGTAAATATTGATAAACCAAAGAAAAGATGTATTCATTAATAGTAAAAAACAATTACAAATCAGTACGTGTATAGAAAAACATAATTGAATGATATGATAGGGGCTGTTTTAATAATTTTCCAATTTTAGGGACCAAATCACAATTTTTCAAAATGTTAAGAATTTTTTAGTAACTTTTAATTGCATGTTTTAAATGTTTATTTTAATGTTTTTAGGATTTAATTTGGAGACCAAATGGTAGAATGTAATTAATTTAGGACTGATTTGTAATTATTTTTTTCTAATCAGAAAAAAAATAATTAGGTTAGATGTGAATGATTTTATTTTCCGCATCTTTTATTTCACAATTTACTGCTTTCAAATAATTGAACTTGTTTTGCAAATGACCGTAAATCGCCAATTAAAAATATCGTTAGTTTAATCACGTTACGACTTTTTAAATTAAACTTAAGTTTTGAAAAGAAAAATAAAACAAGAGGCTGCTGGTTTTGCCGGACGACGTTAACTTGTTTTCGCAAATGATCGTAAATCGCCAATTAGAAACATTGCCAGTTTAATCACACTACGGCTTTTTAATTAAACTTAAGTTTTGGAAAGAAAAATAAACCAAAAGGCCGGTTTTATCGGGTGACGGTTTAAGTAAAACTTAAATCGTCGTATCTTACCCCATTATCCGGAATTCTGATTTTTCGACCAATGCCTTTTCAAAACTAAAAACGGAGTCATTTTTCTTAAAATTAAAATTAGTGTATCGAAATCAGGTTGAGATTCTAAAATTATTTTTAAGACTGACAAGTTTCGACAACGTAATCTAAAATGCTTTTTGGTAATAAACCAAATTCGAACCAACAACATCACTGACCCAAATCTGCCCAACCCCCAATCTGCTTAAGGGTTCTAAAATTTTTTAATCGTAATTGTTCATGGCCCGTAACTACTCAAAACTCCGATTTAAACTGTTCAAACTGCTTGAATTGCTAAAAAAAAAATCAGTTTTCCAAAAAAAAAAAGGCTATAACCCGCCCTAAATCTCCAATTTAGTCTTTGAGCCTGTGAAAGTGCTCTGGGCTATGGCCAGTTCTCCTCCTTCATGACCCGTGAACTGCCAGGCCTAGGCCATTAACCGGCCTGGCCAAGGCCAGCCTGTGGCAAAGTCTAAATCCATCTAAGTTTGTACAAGCTTGCTCAAAAGGACATGATTTCTCAAACGATTCAACCAAACAGAGCTTAAATCGGTGAGAGGGATTTTACAAAAATTCTACTTGCTACCACAGTGTGAACTTGCAGAATTTAAAACCCAACCCAACCAGACTAGAAGATTGAAATAGAGCAAAGAAAGATGTGGGGTTTATGCTGTGCCAGCACCACTCCTGCTTATCCTTTGAAAGCTTCTATGCTGTCTGTTCAACTTCCTTCAAGCTCACAACTTTCTCTCTACCACTATCAGAACCCATTTGTCCCAGAGGTAAATTTCACCCATTTTCATATATATATATATATATATATATATATATATATATATATATATATATATATATATATATTTTTTTTTTTTTTTAAATTTCTATTATTGTCTGTTTGCTGATGAAAGAAACTCTGTTGAGATAATTTCAATTTCTATTGGAATAGCTATAGTCTCTATATTATCATTCTAACCATTGGGTTAACTTCACTTTCAATGGCTATAGCCTATAGCATCTTAATGTTTAAAGATGTTAGAATATATTTTATTCTGAGAAGCCAACTGATAGTGACATATTTATTTAAAGAAACAAATAATTGATAATTCTAGTATTTTTTTTTTCTTTTCATAACAATACAATTCTTCATTGTGATGGTATTTTGAGTGGTACTGGATAACCTTTCACTCCCTAGAACTCTAATTTGGACATACTGGAGTGTGAAAAAATAATAAGCCCATTGGTATAATATAGTAGCTGGATATGTATTTATTAGGAGGAGATAGTTTAAATTGGATGAAGTATGGCATAGTAGCTCAATTAAGATTACAAAGGTTGTTACTTTCTGGTCTCATTTCCCAGTTTTATCACAACTCATTGATTCTGCATTGTTTACGACACACAATTGGACCTTTTTTATTTAACCTATTATGAATATTTCATGTTTAAGTGCTGAATCTTTATGTGAATGGCAAATTTACAGATTTACTTGTTTTGGGTTGGTAAAACAGGTTGCAAAAGCCCTAGATTCCTTGTATTCAGAATTCAGGTCTGTTGATTACTTGGTGGCGTGCAATACCTCCCGTGTTATTAAAGCTTTCCAGAATGCTCGAGTTGGATCTCATGTAAGTGACGGCTCTATATATATGCCTGCTGGTATGGAATGTGATCTTATTTGAACATGGTGTTAATGGTTGTTGTTATGCTTACAATTAGCACTTTAGTGGATCTACTGGATATGGTCATGATGAAGCTGGAGGACGCGAAGCACTTGACCAGGCTTTTGCAGAAATTGTAGGTGCTGAATCTGCCATAGTTCGCTCACAGGTTCGGCAACATAGTATGATTTGTACTTATTGTTGTATTCTTCTTTTTAAAGAAAACACCATTAATTATGCTTATACCCATTATCAATTAGTTTTTTTCAGGAACGCATGCTATCACTTGTGCTTTGTTTGCTTTATTGAGGCCTGGGGATGAGGTTAACTTATTTTCATCTTCTATCTCTGTTGAAAGCATATCGTGCTACTTCTATGATGTTCTCTGCATGCTTTGTTTCTCATAATGGTTTTAGATTAATTGGATTTCAGCTCTTGGCAGTTGCTGGTGCTCCTTATGACACCTTAGAGGAAGTTATTGGAAAGAGGGGCTCTCATGGAATAGGTTCACTGAAAGATTTTGGAGTGGATTACCGTGAAATTTCAGTATGTGACACATCATAACAGAAAACACTATTTTCACTTTTGATCTTGAATATTTTACTCACATACTATACTTGCAGCTTGCTGAAGATGGTGGGCTTGACTGGAATGCGCTTAAGAGTGCTTTGAGACCTCATACAAAATGTGCACTCATACAGAGATCTTGTGGTTATTCTTGGCGCCGAAGCTTAAGTGTGAATGAGATAGGGAAGGCTATAAAGATCATCAAGGTAAACCCTTACAATTTATTATTTTCCAAAAATTTTTGTCCATATTGTTGATGATGTAGGTTCAGTCCAACAGTATATACAAATAGGATTTGGTTCATCCTGACTACCTCATGATTTTCCTGGAAGAAACCTTAAAAACTATGTAAACTGTAAGCTTGAAAAAGTTTTCTCTATTGAATTGGTCAATTGAGCATGGGCCTGCACAGCTGAGGTTGCTTCTTTCTTGCCAGAAGGCCTCGTGTTCATATTTGCATCTTTTACTCTAAAATTTTCATTCTATTAATGTCCTTTCCCACCTATACTTCCAGATGCAGAATCCTGACTGCTTTGTCATGGTGGATAATTGCTATGGTGAATTTGTTGAACAAATTGAACCTCCAATGGTGGTAGGTCATGTTACTTTCATTGCTTTTCTTAAAGCAGGGTTCCATCTATTTTTGGTTAATTGTGGAGCAGGGTGCAGATCTGATTGCAGGAAGTTTGATAAAAAATCCTGGTGGAACCATTGCACCCTGCGGGGGATATGTTGCTGGAAAGAAAAAATGGGTAGAAGCAGCAGCAGCTCGTCTCTCTGCACCAGGACTTGGGATAGATTGTGGATCCACTCCTGGTGATATTATGCGTACTTATTTCCAGGGGCTGTTCCTCTCGCCTCAAATGGTTGGCGAGGCTATCAAGGTATTGGATTCCGCAAATCTTTCTTTCTTTCTTTTTATTCATATATGTTTTCTACATCTTATTGATGGTTTTCTTATCTTATATTCTATGATGGAAGGGAACCTTTCTGATAGCAGAAGTCATGGCCTCAAAGGGGTATAAAGTGCAACCGCTGCCTCATGTAACCCGTCATGATGTTGTGCAGGTGTGTCTTGTTATTTTATGTCAATCTCATCCAAACTTCGACAAATATTTTAGTTAAACATGTATCTGTTATAAGCGAATTCTATTCATTATTTGGTTGATCCTTTTTACAATAGTTGTTGCAAGCACATTAAGAGATGTTTGATTATAATTCTGGCTATCACTTGGCTCTCTCTGTAGAGAGAGAATGTCACCCGCTTTGCTATGATTTCAGGCAGTAGAGCTGGGAAGCCGTGAACGGCTTATTGCTTTCTGTGAGGCTGTGCAGAGAAGCTCACCAGTAGGTTCATTCACTAAACCAATTGCGGGTCCATCTCCTGGATATGCATCGGAGGTCTGGCTATATTAGCATATTTGTGTCACTGTCACATGTGTTACTGGGTTTTATAGAGTAAATTTCTGATTTCTTCCTACGACTTTCTTGTTTGAAATTTGAATCTCAAAAATCAGGTAATCTTTGCTGATGGAACATTCATTGATGGAAGCACGAGTGAATTGTCATGTGACGGGCCACTGAGGGAGCCGTATGCAGTGTTCTGCCAGGTGCACGATCATTTCATTTCGAACAATAGCAGTAGCAAGTGTTGTGATTTTGTGTATTTGACAAATTGGATCCTTCATTGCAGGGTGGTACTCATTGGACACAATGGGGCCTAGTCCTCGGAGAAGTTTTGAAATGCATTTGATTTTGGCTGATGGGATTCTGGGTTTTCCAACAAACAAGATTCATCAATTCTGGACAACTATTTAAATACTTGAGCAGAGATTTAGAAGTATGATTTATTCTTACTGTTTTTTCTTTAGAATTCTTTTCAATGAGCTACTCAATAGGCAATAGCAGTCCGACACATCCTTCGTGTATTATTTTGGGGTTTATAGAAAATATCCAATTCTTTTTATGAGTTTGCAAAAAGTGTTTATCTTAACAGGATTCATTATTTTGTTTAATTTATTCCTTTTCTTGTTGATTGTTTTATGTTATTCATTCCTTTTTGCATTCATTCCAAAGCTTGTTTTCCAATCATTTGGTCGTTGTTCCACAATAATTGCCACAGCCATGGTTGCGGGTGGTGCTCCATTTCCCCATCTTTTATCCCTATTTAACTAAATTTACTCAGTTGATTGCAAAGGGCAAGATATCTAGTGGTGGTTGGTCATATCTTAGACTCTGGCTGCTTGACTACTGGATCATACTTTTCGTATTGCTCAGAACACTGCACAAATTTTTAGATTTCTTTCTTCAACCAGGGTCAGTAGCTAGTAACCTGTGACGTATAGTGGCTTTTGCCCCTTTGTGTGCTCCCCCAATGCTGGAGTGAAGATATCTAAAAGGAATGGGTTGAGGAGACTTGAGGCAAGAGCGGCTGCTGAATGAAAGGGAGTTGTTTTCGATTTGGGTTCCCCCATTTCTGGATATGAATACTGAATATCCACAGAAGGGTGAGTTTTACTGCTTGTAAGTTGTATTTGGTATTCTCAGTTTCCAGTTCATTTCAGTTTCTAGAAAACAAAAATCTTCATGGCATTTGGTTCAGACATTTTTCCAAACTGCAAATTGAAGCAAAATTGCGATTCAGTTCGGTTCGCTCTGTCAGTTTCAGTAATGTTGCTAACCCCTAAGTCCGTAACATTTACATAATTCAACAAATTCATGCAGATATTTTTGGATAGAAAATAACAAACAGCAATGCACATATTTTATGAACCGTAATCGCAAATGTGATCCAACCATCCCAATCATTTAGTTGGGCTCGATACACTAAACAAGAATTCCAAATACAATAATAGATTTATAAACAACTTTCATAAATTTTTACGAAATTTTTTTTGTTGTTATATTGTATGCACCATCAGATGTCGAACTCCCTTAAATATTAGCCTCTGAAAGATTTCCAGTGAATTGAAAATTACTGAATTGACCATACATAACCTCCCTTTCTGGATTCTACCGGTTATTGAACCCGGTTCAGCCGTTTTAAACAATAGCTTCGAAATTCTGCGTTGGTGCCAAAGATTGAAGTATGAAATGAACGATATATTATCCAAAACAAGTGTTATAAGTACAAAAACAAAACTTACCATATTTGCCATGACTGCCACTCTGCTACAATGGTCTATCCTATTCTCACCTTTAAAAACTTCGCAAGAAGATATATCCAAGAAACCCATTCTTATTCACTCGCTATCGACTTCAAAGATTGTTTCTTTCAGTCAAAACAGGTTCAAATTAAGGGCCTATAGGGAGAAATGGAGCCTATTCGGGGCGGGGCAGGAGAAAGATGGGATTATGGTCAAAGGCGAGATGTGGGGAAAAAAGAAGAGATTGGTTTTGGTGAGGTTTAATGACGGATTTGGGTTTAAAGGCGGTGGTGGAGGCGGAGGTGGAGGTGGGAGAGATGACAGTAACACTATTAGGCTTCTGGGCAATGTTGCTTTGGCTGTTGGTTTAACTTATCTTTCAATGACTGGACAGATTGGTTGGCTTTTTGATGCTATTGGCTGGGTTTTGGATGCTATTATTTCTATATGGGTATTTGTTTCTCTTATTTCTGGTTAAGAAATTTTATTGATTTGATAATTTGACTGCTGATTTATGGCAATCTTTCAGCTTCTAGCAGTATTGGTGCCCATTATTGGTTTGGGAGCTTTCCTCTGGTGGGCAGGAAGGGATATACTTCAAGGAACTGTGAGTAATTTTCTGCAGATGTTCTTAAAAATGTAAAGCTTTCTCTGGTATTGATTTTGATTTGTGCCTTGTGCTTTGTATGCAGTGCCCCAGTTGTGGAAATGATTTTCAGATTTTCAAGTAAGTTCAAAACTAATTTGGATTGAAGTTGTTGAAACTTTTTGTTTGTTCATAATGTTACGTTTTGCAGATCAACTCTAAATGATGAAATGCAGCTGTGTCCCTTCTGTAGTCAACCATTCTCAGGTGATTGACAAGTCTTGCATTAGTAGTTGGAATTATTCTCTTCTTAGAATACGGTAGAATCTATTGTTTGCATGTATAACTGAACTACAATTTGATGTTTGAGATGGAAGAGTAATTAATTACATTTCACAAATACATTTTTCAGTGGTGGAAGATGAGTTTGTGAGCGATTCAGTGAAGTTCTCCAACAGTTATATGCCATTTGGACAACCATTCAATGCAGGTTCCAAGAAAGGTTTGCCCTGGAATCTCTGTTGCATTTTTCTTGGTTAATATTAGTTTGCCTTGGTGATTACAAAATAAAATACTGCATTGAGCTTGCATAATCAGAGTCATCTTGTTGGTGAAATATTTAATGGAAAACGGAAAATAAGGTGGAGATTGCCGCAAATGATGTCTAATCTACCTTATTCCCTATTCATTTCGTTTTGTTGCTGGTTGATTCATGAATTTTGAAACATTACTGCCTGTTTTGCAGGAAAAGACTCCTCTTCAGAAGTTGTTGACATTGAAGCTGAAGTAAAAGATGCAGAAGAATAATAACATAGGTAATATATTTGAGTTTAACCATTAAAAAGATAGCAACAAGTGTGGGCAAATTAGTTGCGTTGCAAATGAGTTTTGGCAGTGTTGTATTTTCTGCTAGAGATTTATAGTCAGATTATGTATACATCAATCATGTATAACTTTCTTGTGGGTGTTTACTTGGGATGAAAATTATTTTGATCTGTACAAAATAAATAATGATGATGAAGCCTCCTTTTAGTTGCTGTTCAATGTGAATGCTTAAACAATGAAGTCCAAATAGGTGTTTGCAAAACTCTCAAAGAAGATATAAAGTTTGTGAATATAAAAGCTGAGAGATTGAATTGGCAGATGTGGAAATGCAACAGCCTGCTGTAAACCAAACTGAATGCTCCCATATCTTACCCTCCTTTTGGGAAAAAAATTGTGTTGTATTTTCAAATCATATTGTTGGATTTATTTTACAAAATCAATTCTGTCAAAAATCATATATGCATAGTAATCCTATATGCCACTTATTATTTTTGCAAAACTGGATATCAGATAACAGCCAAGGTACATAGCACTCGAAAGTTTCGAATGATACAAATGATTCTATTACTGGTTTAAGTTGAGATTTGAAGGAATATGTAAGTTTGTTTTATCTGTAATTTTCCATTACCTTATATTTGAATTGCATGCCACTGTGAAGGGGTTGAACTGCACAGGTCCTGCAAAAATGTGTTAAAGGTATTGCTTCTGTTGAAATCTTGCTGCTAAACCGCTGCTTCTGTTCTGAAAGTGTAATGGCATGCTTGCTTAGATGTTCATTAAACTGTTGCTTCCTGTGAGACATTCAATGTTTGTATTGTTCATTTAATGATACTACATAAATCTTTGCTGTGGAAAATTGTGAAAAGAATCCAATTTTGGTAAGCATTTTATTTTTCATTGTGAATTGTTTTAAGTTTGATTCTGTGTTTTCAGATTTATTTCTTTCTAAAGTTTAGTTATTGATTAGTTTGTATTCCATGTTAAAATCTATTGAATCTAGGACTACAAGAATAATTATCCCTCTTTATAGGGTATTTGTTGGGTATCGGGTTGGCCAAACTGGGTGTTGGGTACCAGGTTGGCCAAACCAGGTATTGGGTCCAGTTCGGTCTAGGTCAGACCCAATTTACAAATGGGTCCAACGGAAGTCCCTCTACAGTCAAATCATTTATGTTTTAAGTCTATTAGCAGTATAAAATATGTTATGAACAGAGATATTTAAACAAAAAGAGAAGTTGAGAGGGTTTAAACAAGTAAAAACTTTTCTCTCATCTTCTCTTTTTGTTCTATGTTTCTGGTTTTGCTTAATTCCAACAACCTCGCAAATGAACTGTTTGTAATTATAGGAATTAAAAAACAGCCCGTCCACTCTTCTTCTATCTCAACAACAAAACTTCACCTCTATTTCCGCTGCCTGCAACATCCACACCACAATCACCTCTACTACTTGCCCCGTCCACCACATGCACCTCTACGCCTTCCTCTCCCACCACAGATTGAGACAGGAAAGCATCCAAGTTTAAAAATCATCATTCTCCTTTTTCTCATGCTTAACAAATTCTTCAGATTCATATTGTAATATTACTTCATGTGCTTGTTCATCTAAAGTTGCTTTATCAATATAAAAAGGGATGCACCGTTGGGCTTATGTGAATGCGGACCATTGTTTTGAAACATTGGGTTTAATTAGGATTTACTTGTTGAGACTGCTTTGATGAATGCAATTTTTTGTGATAAGGAATTAGTCTGCCGCAGAGAGAGAGAGAGAGAGCAAAGGAAGTTCTTAGAGTTGCTAGTCCTCTTTCAAAGCCACTGCTGGAAGATTGGGAATGTTGTGTTGTGTAGAAGAGGATGCATTAAAGGTCTGGATACCCTAATCAACGATTTGAATAGCAGAAGAAGAAACGCAGATAGTTAAGTTAACAAGAATAAGATTCATAACTTGGCCCAAAAGAATAAATCCACTTCTCATAAATTTGATTAATATCAAATATCTCAAAGATTTTTGTTTCAAGATCTCCTATTACATATAAAATAAGCCTTTTATAGGCAATTAATATAAACAACTTAATAGTTAAATTATCTATACTACTGAATCTAGACTTAAAACTTAAAAGACAAAAATTAATCTAGACATAATAATTAAAGTTAAAAGGTGTAATAATATGGACGTAACTCCCAAGAAGATGTCCGAAAGTTCATAGCCTCTAGACAATTTCACAATTTGTGAAACTTTTTGTGGAATTCAATTTTTCAAAAGTTAAGCTATGTTTTGTACATTCCCATAACATATTTGGATGACTTTAAATTTGAAATTTCAAATTCATTATGGTTCTTGGCTTTGGCTTTGCATTGAAATATTTGTTTCATGAATCTAAAACATGACACTATTCTTTAACAAAGCTATTTGCATCTTCTTCTCTTAGCTTTACTTCCAATTTAAGGATTAGCCCTGAAAAGTCTTAACACAACAACTTTAAACATCTAATTACAATTTAAAATGGAACTTTTAGGTAAGGTTACATGTTAAAGATTCATTATCCTTTCAAAATTATTATAACAAGTTTTAAAGCTTCATAAATTGTGTTGAGAAGTTCTATTAGCTTCCCAACTTGAGCTCAATCATTGATCTCTCTCTGTTCTACATCAGAAACTTGGGTGGCGTGGGAGGTGGAGGTGGAGGTGGAGGTGGCAGGGACATTGCAGATTGCGAAGGTGGAGGTGAAGTTATTGTCTGAGAGGTAGAAAAAGAGAAAGACTATTTTGTAATTACTATTTATCTATTTATAACATATATAAAAGCATAAAAGAGGTATGATAGCCTAAAACGTTTTTATAAAATCTATATTATTTTTATAACATATATAAAAGCATCGGTGAGGGGATAACATTGGAAGTCTAAAACGTCTTTATAAAATCTATATTATTAAAGTTAAAATTATCTTTTAATAATTAATTAATTATATTTAAATTATATTGTAATAAGAATTAGTATTTTAATTAATTAAATTCAAATCTTAATTATTTATAATTTATTAATTAAATTCAAATTAAATTCGAATAAAACTTATAATTTTAATAAATAATTAATACAAATATAAAATAATTATATAAAAAAATTTACACTCATCTTTCGTAAAGTAGCACAACAAGAGAAAATTTTGCTCTAATTTTTGTTATATTTTATTTTAATAGTATATGATTTATCTCTAAAAATATATTAAAGAAAGAATTTTATTACTAATAAGACTAAGATATTATTGATTATATAAAAAATAATCCACTTATACTATCCTATAAATATAGAGAAACGAAAAGGATAGAAGTCTCTCTTCAATACATTCTTGAAACTTTTTTTTCTTTCTTTTTATTTTTTAATTTTTTTTAAATCATCTAAAAGATCGTCTACATAGAATCTCAAAATTAAATACAGTTTTCAAATTTTGACTTTATATTATAAATTACATAAAAAATAATATGTAATGTTAAATTTGTAGCCGTGTATTTAATTTTAAAAACTCTATATAAATGATTCACTGAATTATTTTAAAAAATAATAAATAAAAAAGTGGCAAGAGGCCTTGAGAAGAAACTTCTAGCCTTACCCATATGTTTACTAGTTTTCGTTTCGTAACCTAGATGTGCAATTCTATACTAATAATTAATTTTAATTAATTGATAATGATTCTTATAAATGATTTAATTCAAATAATTAGAGTGATAATTTTTTTTTTTATAAAATTAGGAGTTCGAATCCTTTTAAATTAGGAGTGTATTGATATACTGCTAATATTAGAAAATTTAAATTCAAATATTATTAGTATTCTAATTATGATATTACACTGTAACATATATAATAATTGATTTTATATTATGAATATAACCAAAATATATATATATATATATATATATATATATATATATATATATATATATATATATATATATATATATATATTTTATATATATAATTTAAATCTCTTTTTTTTGTGTA